>RJWJ010030298.1:0-20013 GCA_004363605.1 Indri indri | reverse complement strand
GTGTGTTGGGAGCAGCAGTGGTTACAGATGGTGGATAAAGTCCCCTGGACAGATGTCAAAATATTGCTGAATCAAGTAATCATGTTCCAAGAGAAAATAACTAAAATTGAAATATTCTTTTACTAAGAAACCTTCAAAGGAAGGAAAGAACAGACTGAAAAATGAGCTGAAGCAAAAGGCAGCAGAGGCAGAGCACAAGAAAGAGTGATCAGGAATAAGAAATCCCTTCATCTAGTTTAAAGTCTAAATGGCCCTTGGGAAGTGGACCTTCAAGTGCAAAGGAGGCAACTAAACTTATGTGTGTAAATCAGGCAGACGGGGCAGTGCGGCGGGCTCCCTACCATTCACACGTAGTCACCCCCCGGTGATGGAAGGCTGGGCGCCCCACCTGGAATTGCTCGATGAGAGCCCTTGTCTTTCCTTCCTTGGTCTGCAGTCTTTATTTCAGGTGGTGCCATTCCTGTCCTTGGTCCGTGATCTGCCCGTGGTGCCTCTGGACCTTCTTTTGTGTTGCCTGAGTACGGTAAACAGAAAGATTGAATGAGGAAAGGATTAAGAATGTGAGGCTGAGAGAATTTAAATCATCTCTCTAAATTCACGGAGCATGAAAGTGGCAGAGGCAGAGTTCACACTGCACCAGGGTCCCCTGTGGTTCAAGGTTGTATTCTTTCTACCACACCTTATTCCCTTCCCTCCGGTTCTGAACATTTTGGAATGGGAGCACGGTCTGTGTGGGTGGCTTATGTTTGTACAAATTGGCTTTCCAGACCAAACATTGGCTTATGTTTGTACAAAATCTTTCCAAAACCAAACATTGGCTTATGTTTATACAAATTGTACAAATTGTAGTCTATGTCATGAGACAATGTCATATTTGTTATTCCTTAAGAGCCTTTAGTCAAAGATTATGAAATTAAATGAGGTTGAGGATTAAATCCTACCAACTCGATAAAACATCTAGTACAATACCTGGTTTCTCTTTAAGTGTCCAAAACTGTATAAAGCTTTTATAAAGTTATTAGTCAATAAACATATTACCCCAAAACTCTCATCCCTTAGTACCCATGGAAAGTTAAGGTCCCATGATTTATTTTAAAAGAATTTGAAAGAAATTAAAAAACAGAAATCCAGAAAGACATTGCTTATCACTGAAAAAATAGTATTTTCTAAGAAGTGACATTGGCCTAGTTTTGCACTGAGGGGACCAGGATCTTGATGGTAATATTCACCTAGGGTGAATCCAGGGCTATTGTTAAGCCAGCACTGTCATGGCAGTACGGATTGTTGAAATATTTAAATAGTTCCATTTTGACTGGTAAACAGCAGCTATAATGAGCAGTAACATGAATTAATAATAAAAATTCCAGCTCATGGTTTACTTCAGAAACCCAACACACGCTGTGATTCCAGAACACTTTTTCCTAGATCAGGCACTGTGCTCAGAGCTAAGGCCTGCTCCAAAATCCTGCCATTTATTCTAAATATCAAGGTGGGAGAGACGGTTATGCAGCCAAACTGAGGAGAGCCTAGTCTCTGAACCTCCACAAGAAATGACCACGCTCTTCCCAAGAAGAGAAGCAGGGACTGTGCTCAGGTGATGAATGAGGACTCTTCTGGGGCTAATGTCAATGACAAGTGCTGCAGTGATTTCTCCAGTAAAATTTTTAAAGAGCACTATTTTGTTTTGTTTTGTTTTAAGCAACCTTTTTCCTGGCGGGTGATGACCATGCCTGTGAGCTGTGAAAGGCCAGGTCATCTAAAAATCCATCCCAAACACATTTAATAGTTAGAACATGTACCCCAGGGAGCAACAGTGAAGCCCTATTTGTCACACCCACCTAAATGCCTCATACGGCCCTTGCAACCTCTTCCTGCCCATGCTTGCCACTTCTCTGACTCCTGGGGACAGAGAAAACCTGCTTGTCTCCTGTCCATCAGTAACTGCAATTGCAGTCTTCCCTTTTCTTCTTTCCCCCGTTTTTTGTTTGTTTTTTGCCCCAGCTAATAAGTTGGCACCTGGCAGTCATCGCCTCAATGCTGGCCCAGACTTCCCCTGGTTCACCCTCAGAGTGTACAGCTGTATCCTGCTCCCCAGGGGTGCAAGGAGGAAAAAAGCCTAGGTCCTGGCTCTCAAATCTCAGGATCAACCGATCTCCACTCCCTTCTAGCTCTCCCATTCCTTCTTCTCTCTCATTCCCTCTGGCTCATATTTTTTGAGAATTGATTTTTGACTAACCCACAGTGGGAGGAAGGAGATGGGAAAAGGAGGGGCAGGAGCAGAAGAGTAATGAGGGGAGTCACAGCCTGGACTGGCACACTGACCACGAACAGCCTCTAGGAGTAGGAGAAGACCACTGTCGGCTAAAGACAGACGAGTGAACAGGGAAATCATCAGAATAGGTGGACACATGACTCTGCCACTCTGCCAGGGACTTTGTTTAGCTGGGAACTACATAAACAAAAGATCTGATCACCAATTACTTACTTACTCCAAGACTACTTCTGGTGTGTTTGCTTTGTCTAACAGTTGCCTCTCCAATCTTGTGCTCTTGGTCTTATATCTTTGGCAGCAATGAAAGGAGGGATGTTTTCAACTCCATAGACGGGAACAATCAGTTTTTTAATTGATTGGGAATCACGCTGAGAATCCATTTGATGAGAAATGCAGTACTCTTGAAATTTGCTGAAGACATTTCTGTCCCCCACTCAATAGCTATTTCCAGGTCTTTCTTCCTTAATATCAAAGGCCTAAAGTTCTGAGGGTAAAGATGCTAGAACCTTAATATACTTAATTTTCTTTTTTCTTTATTAGAGTGTGCTGAGAAACATTTTTCTCCCAGATAAAAGGATATCTGCTAGGATAAAAGCTTGGTCACCCCCAAATCCCATCCCACCCCAATCTACAACCTTTCTTTCGATCTTTGACACATTGTAACCTGAGGACTGATGCTCGGAACTGGCTGTAGCCATCCTCTGACCAGGAAGTCAGATCAGTGATGTTCTGTGGATGACAAAGCAGAAAGACAGAGGAGGCCTGGATCTTGGTGAGTTCTTGAGCAGCTAAATCGACCAGGAAAAAGCTACCTACAGACTTCTTATTATGTGACACAATAAATTTTCTTTACCTTCAGTGCATTTTTTTTCTGGTGTTTTGTTACTTGTAGATGAAGACATCTAGGCAAATTAATGCTCCTTGAAAGAACCGCACACTGACCTGTGGCATGCCAAAGCACCCTATTCCCTTTCACTCTGAGTCATTAGCTTCTTTGATAGACCATCAATAGGAGATAATGATTGCCCCAAAAGGAACTGTGGAATTTGAAAGGATCGTGGACATTCAGAAATGGACAGGATTAGACACACAGTCTCCCTCCTACCACATCAGCATTTTCTGACCACCATGAAGAAATTTTATGATATTCTTACAGTACTCTTTAGAGTGCTGTAAAACCATCAAGGAAGAAATCTTCAGGGGGAAAAAAAAAACCTGACTACATATTTAAAAATGTATATAACTAATGTAATATTAAACATGAATATTTGTCTAAGTATCTCTTTGGAAATTGGCTTCATTCAGCAATTTATGGCCTTAGAGAATTTATGTATTTATTTATTTTTAAGTGTCCCCATTTTATTTTGATTCTTAAAATAATAAGAAATTCAAAATAAAATTCACCTAACAAATTTCCTTGTTTATGAATTTTATTTTGATGTTTGCTCAAAGGTCATTATAATGTTTTCAATGACCCATGGGCTGATTTGTCATTTCTTGTGTGTCTGTAATGTCATATTGAAATATTAGATTATTCTAAGACTCCAAAATTTTTAGCCAAACATAATAGAGCTATTCCAGTGTTATTCCATCAAGTGTGAGATTGCAAAATTGCAGTATATCTTTAGGCCATAGACATGAACCATGCTATATGAAAATAGAAAACAAGCTAAAGAATTTTGTAGTATAGTCATTGATCTTACAAAAAGCATCTGTCTGCTGGAGCAAAGCGGAATCCTGCACACCAAAACAGCCTTGCACTTATTTAGTGTTCTCTCAATCTTCTATGACACATGTACCTATCTTTTAAATCTGAAATAAAATAGTGTCATTCCAGACTATAAAATTATCTCCAAAATACCTATTGTGAATTACTCGTTTTGGCAAAGTAATAGACACGATAACTTGTATTACATTTTTCTTTGATTCTTTGCATTTTACACAAAAACATCTAGATGAATGGGGGAAAAAGAGGCAAACAACATACTCAAGGTGATGTATCATTACTGAAAGAAATCTTCTTAAACAAGGTATACATGTAGACCAAGACTTGGAATTCCACCAGTGTCCAGTAAGTGTCACAAATTATATTACCCTATCTTTTTCTTTCTTTATATTTTTAGGACTAACATTTCAATGCCACACTACCTTGCTAAGGTTCTGCTTGTCTACAAACAATTCAGGATTTATGAGCTCACAGTTCACGTGAATAGAGAGGTGTGACAAATTGGGTTTGGTCAGCAGAATTTCCAAACGTAACATCTGTGAACTTACTTTCATTTTAACATATGTTTTATGTGATTCTCAGTTTTAGTATTTTACTTGCCACTATTCCAAAGAAAAATAATGTTCCCTGGAAAACATAAAATAGAATGCTAGGTGCTATGTGGTATACATTTTTTGGTTGTTTTTTTTGACCATGCTATGCAAACAAAAAGGTTAATTTTGTGGCTAAGTATTGCCCATACTAACTTTAAAAAATGTCACCTCCAGGAACATCACTTTTCTCTGGTTGATATCCTTTACACTCTAATCTAAAAGTCAAATGAGCATTTCTAGGCAAAAGAAATAAAAGCTAGGGTGTGCCGGTGGGTTTATTTTTAATTGGAAAAAGAACTCCTCTTTCTTAAAAGTCAGGTAATGATTTCAATGTGTTTCTAAGCAAGACCTGAATAAAATATTAGACAATCATGCTCAAAAGCTATTAGTGGTTTTCTAATCTAATACAAGTAGAGGTAGTTTTGAAAGTAATTGGGGATTTCTTTATTTGTAGCTGTAGAACTTGTGGGAAATTTACCAAGTATCCCATTTTTTGGTATTTTCATCAAAGCACTGAGTTTCAAGTTCTTTATATGCGACTAAGAATAACATTCCTATATATCAACTAATAGATATAATGCATTGAAAAGTGCTATAGAAATAAATATGCAATATTCACAAGATAAAATCCAGATCTGCAGGGTGGAGATTTTTTTTCCTACTATTAATACTGATAGTCTGTTATTCCAGGGCAGGATCTTAGGATCATTTTTTTTAAATTCTTATTTCTGGTGCTAAACTCAAAGACTAGGATCTAATATGTTCCCAGATAAAGAGATTTTTATTGAATTAATCAATCAAATATTGATTTGAAATAAAATTTGGATCTATGCTTTTCCAACTGACTATATGATCTGCCCGTCCATAATATGTCACAAATGCTGGCATAGGAAATTGCTAAGTATGGGATGATGGATAACTTTTATTTAAAGAAGAGTTGTCTGACTTGCACAAGAAAGCAAAAATACTAAATAATTGGAGGATATTGTGTGACTGAGGAGGCTGCTATGTTTTCCTCCTCCATATTAAATGCAGAATTTCCTTGGGTATGGAAGGTACATGATGTATTGGGTTCATGTTTTTAGTTGATAACTTTTGGCACCTGTGTTAGGTTTCAGGATGAAGGAAGAGAATAAAAGTGCCAAAATTTCAACCATCTCACCTTTAGAAATAGGTCTCCCCCCAAAAGTAAAGCTCTTTCAAGAATAGAAATCCAACTGTGTTCCGAGGCTGTAGACTTTGCATGGTAGAGACTCAATTAAGGGAGAGTGACTAGGATTTATTTCCATTAGCATACAAAACTCCATTTATGAAACATTTGAATGGTAACAAAAGAACTGCCTCCCCACTGCATCTTTAAAAGAGCACTGGCACAATAGTCCTTGTCCTGCTGATAATCATTTTTTTCTTCCTGCTGTTCATCCACTCCCCACTTCTGAAGACTAAGTACCTTTCTTTAAGAAAACAAATGTGAAATATTAAAGTAAATCCTAATCATGTGATCTAAAGGCAAAGTATAATGACCATCAATTTAAATATCATAAACACAATCTAAAAAATAAGAACTGGATATATTTTCAATATACAATGATGGATTTTTTCAACACTAGTAGGATGCACTAAAATTTGTTCTCCTTAAGAGATTTCAAATTCATTACCAGACAGTTATGTTTTCACTTTGGTTTTAAAAACAGAGCTGACAGTGTTCCATGAATAAAAATGAAAAGTAAATTCCACAGTCAGAGAGTCTGGTGCCTGTGAGCCCTTGTTCCATGGGACTTGAGGTTACACACTGGGCAAACCAATAGCCTGCTGCTTCAACCTCAGTGAGTGACAGAGGGGTTAACATAGAAACAAACAAACAACAACAACAACAACAAAAACACTAAAAATACATTGAGCTCTGCCTACCAAGAGTTTTATTAGGCAGATACAAAAATCAATAGAAAGTCTTTGAGTTCTCAATGTAGACATTTTAAAAGAATTTATGAAAGGAATATTATTAGTCTTCTTGTTCATCTATTGAAATAAAATAGGGACTATAGCGCTCCTCTTCTGACTAAGAATAGTAAGGGAATCCAGTTTGAGCAAGGCAAAGGCTGTTTCACATCCTCAATCTCTGAACAATTCTCCATCCATCACCATGTCAGCCACTCAGTTAAAGGTAAGATCACATCTGAATTTCAGAGCTGGATAGGGTCTTGGAGATCATCTAATTAAATGTCCTGATTTTATAGTTGAGGGAAGTGGATGGACGTAGTTACTCAGCTATTTAGTAGTATAGCCATGACTAGAATTTGAATCTCCTGACTTGTTTTTTTTTTTCCCCTTTCTATCACACTCAACAGTGACATTGTTTTGTGGACCAAAAGTCAGTGGCTTTCAAACATTTTTGAAGATATGGTGAGAAATACACTCCACGTCATTACCACACACATACATACAAACACACACACAAAAAAAAACTAAAACAAAAATTTCTTGAAACAACACTTACTGCGTATGATGCACCAAGGCCTTCTCTATTCCTTTCTATTACATGCTATTGTATTTCTCTTTGAATGGTAATCAAGACCCAGTAAAATAACGATTTCACTGTTTGCTAAGGGACCACAGCATACAGCCTGAAGCAATAACAGTAGCCTAACTTTCCTATTTTGTTGTCTTCCAAGAGACATAGAGAACTTCAATTGTAACTTGAGTCATTTATGCCAACAATCCAAGAGGCACTGGAACAAGGCATGTTCCCTCCAGACAGAGGAAGACCCAAAGCAAAGGTGACCAATGCCAACTTTATGCATTATGTGTGACTTTCTCCTGTCAATATTAGTCCCATACTCCTTATTTGAAAAACACTTTGATCCTTCCAGTTGGGAAGAGAATGATCTAGAGAAGAACCATTATTTCCATATAACTGCTTCCAACTGCCTGATTTCCTTTTCCAATCATATATTGCCAAGATATTGAAAAATCAAAGCTGCTTTCAGTATAATTACTTTTCTTTCCACAAGTACATTGCTTTCCCCACATTTTGCCAGACAGTCTCATTTTAATAATTTTTAAATATATGTCCATGTCTTTCATCGGTACCCCATTCCATGGATTATGGACAAGCCATTCTCATATCCAATTCCCCCATCAAACTGAAGATGGGGAGCCCTGTGTAATACTTACAAGTCTTTCGATTCTATTTTGTGGTCACATGCTGCCTCTGTACCCCATTCTGCTCCATGCACCTCCTCCCACACATTCCCATTCTGCCTCTCTCTTGCTATTCTTCTGTCTGTATATCTGTCTCACAAACACACACATACTGGCAGGGACACATGTCTGAATCCGGGGTTAGAATGTGCAGGTTGACTTGGCTCTTTGAATAACATAGATATGTGCACCACTCAGACCGCTAGACACCCCTGTCTGGTACACCCACACAGTCACCTGCAACCACCACCACCCCAGTTCAGAGATCAAGTGATCTTTACAAAGCTAGTTCTTTGCGTTGACTAGATTTGTGATTTTGTTCACTTGCTTTCAACCAGAATTTAAGCAAAAGCCTAATGTAGGCGTTAGAGAGGAGGAAGAGCCCTTCTGGTTTGCAGGAAATATTAAATGTACATACTAGCCCTGCCTTTCATCCACCTTCTACTTTCTACCACTACAAAGCAGGAGCAACTCCTTGGAGCAGTGTAAAAACCTGGGGTTCCTACCAGTGCTCTCAGACACTACTAGAAAAATATAATATTCTGGTCATCTGAAATAGGAATAGAAGGAAAAGAATAAAGGGAAGAGAAACAGAGGGAAATAAATTTATTGCTCGTGTTGGATAACACCCAAGTGAGTTAAGAACAAAGCTAGACTGAAGTCTTCACCACAGACATTATTGGCTGTTTTGCTTGTCTTCATTCTTGTATCAGTTTGTTTTTGGTGGCAGCCACACAAGTGATGAAAGGGTCTTCCGAAAAAGTAATTATGACAAATATTGCTCATGGTTAAGCCATCTCTACATTCCTGAAGCATTCATAGACCCTCAAAAAGAATGAAACAAATTAAGTTAAAAGGAATAAGCACACATTGGACCACAATGCTCCATGGCAAGCAAGGCATCCTTCCCTTTTTAGCAAAAACCATTTTGTAACCAGTAAGGGAGAAGAGTGCTGAGAGGCTAGCTCTCTGCTCTGTGGAGTAGTCAGAGATGGCAGGTGATGCCATCCCAGCCCTCTGAACGGTCAAAGAAGAGTTTCTACTTCTTCCCATTGTGACCAGGTGAATCTACATCAGGTATAACTGCAAAATAAAAGGTAGACGGTCTCAAAACTTTCCTACTACTGCTAATGACCCAGAGATAAATTGTCTTTTCAGGTGATCAACCCACTACTCCAGACTTATAGGCACTCTAGACTTGAGGTAGCACCCCCCCCCCCCATAGCTTCCTCTCTATAAAGGTAAGAACCTATTCTTCCCCAGTTGTACGGTTCTTAGCAGACTGACACTTGCAGTGAAAACTAGATAAGCACAGGTTTGGACAAAAAGATTTCTTTAAAATGTTTTCATCTCTCTCACGTGTTTTTAGTTAAATATGCATGGAAGTGTTTGAGGCAACTTACAATATCAAACCATTAACAGAATGGATTCTTCTCATTGAATATGAAGTGGAAGGTTAAGCAATGAGAAATTTGGCAAGTCTTCTTGGCCAGTGTCCTTCAACAATCTGTTTCAGAGGCCTTTACTTATCTGTGTTCTGTTCTCAGCCTCCCCATTTGTTTGAGGGCAATGAGGCACAATTGTGGCAGGTTGTCTGCATATTCCTCAAACTCAACTTAGGTAAAAAAACAGAAACAATAATGTCTGTCAATCTGAGGTGCTGAAAATAAGTGACATGGAGTTGCTGTGCACCTGCAGCAGAGATTTAATTTAGAACTAGCAGCACTTGGAGGAATGTGGAATCGTCTCCCAGAATCGTAAATTGTTTTCTCTAGAATGACCCAACAAAATAATTTGAGCTCTTGACCATGGCTTCTTTGGTCCTTTTACCCAGCAAATACTTTGGCTATGTTACAACAGCAAATTGGCATGTGCCACACAACCTTACAGACTTTTAAATATCAGAATCACTTCCATGCAACCGGTTACATTTTAAATCCAAAGCTTTTATGCAAACACTTCAGAATGTGAGCGCTCGGTGTGACAAGCATAATGCAATCACTCTATTTGAGAATAGCAATATAATTCCCCCCCTTTAAAATGTATGCTTTATGCATAGACGGTTCACATGAATGTTTGTGAAAGGCTTGGTTCCTGAGCAATAACTCATTGAAGAGTAGACAATTGGAGTTTCATTGCTTTGTGGTATTTGCGACTAAATCAAAACTCCCAAGCTGAACAATGGCTTCCATTCTGTGTGGTATAATGGCACAGTTGCAGAAGGTAACAACTACTTAGAAATAGTCCTCATGCTGGTCTCCGGTGGCACAAATTTATTTTCCATAGGTATGATCCGGCGTCATGTAGAACTTAAAGATATGCACTCATTCAAGGAAAACTGACAGTTTTTCTTTATTATTTATTTGTCATATTATCAACTGTGAAATGGACGTCTCTTAGATCGGGTGAAACTCAGAGGCACTGATGTAATTTGCCTCAAAAAGTGACCGTGGAAGTTCCAGTTACAGAATTTCAGGTTTTTTACTCAATATTTGATGTATGTGAATGATAAGGAATTTTATAAATCATTTCACAATGTTAACCTTTAAAGCTATGGAGAAAATTTGCTTTACTGGGATTAGTTTTAGGAAGAACTCAGTATTTGTTAGAAGAAATAATTTGATAAGTAATTTAGATATCACAAAGGCATGCTCAGGTAACAAAGATGCAAAAGTCCAGGATGCGAATTTAAAATACTACTGGAGAGGGAAGGGAGGAAGATGCAGAAGAAAGAAAAAAAAAAAAGAATATTAGTACAGAAACTAACAAGGAATATGATGGATTCCTTACATAGAATGAATGGACATGTCATTTTTAAATAAATTTGACAAAAATTAAGAAATATTTTGTGTCAGCAGATTCTTGTTGAAACCACTTCAGAAGCTGAATTCTGCATTTTGTACAGATTTTGAGAAAAATATAAATGCTACATGTGGACTCAAATAGCTGATACGTGATACAAAGTATATAATATGATTTATTGACTCCATGTTCAGGAAACCATTAGAAATATTTTGCCAGACTTAGAAGCCTAGATAATAAGAGCTCATGTTTTATACCAAAAAAAAAAAAAAAAAATTCAGACAAATTAAAGAGTTCGGTATAAAAATTACTCCAATAAAAATTAAAATGAAATAAAGGGAATATTTTCTGATTATTATGTGGAGAAAGAATATGTAAAGTGAAATGTATATAAAGAGAAAGGAAAAATCATAATTAAGATATTTGAAATATTTGAAATGTATGATTACAAAATATTATAAAAATGTTAAAGGTAAAAAAAATTAATTGCCATAGATTGTTATGAACAGGACAAATAATAAAAAATCCTCAATAAAAAGGCTCATGGAAATCAATACAGTAAATGCTAATATCTTAAGAGAAATATAAGCAAAAAACACCAACCATAGAAAACATAAAAAATCAAATAGAAGAACCTAAGCTGAAATACTCAATGCCAACAAGAGTGTAACAGGATGAGCACACTTAAATTGTAAGCGTATGAATGGATCAAGTTTTTCCTGAAAGCATATACATACACAACCTCCCCGAAATTCTGCTTTTGTGAATCTATCCCACTGACATTAATAGAAATATGAATAAGTTGTTCTGTGTAAATATGCCAATTATTATATTATTATAGTAAAATTTTGAAATTATCCTAAATGTCCAGAAATGGGTAAATAATGATGCCACGTACTCACGATGGAACATTATGCAGCTATTAAAATGGTATTTTTTAAAAGCGTTCATTTAAAAATGCCCATCAGCCATTTTTTTACCAGGAGAAAAAAGTGAAAAACAAAATTATATGTACATTAGACTATTATTAGAATTCCTATATATTCTCTCCCTCTCTTTCTCTATATTTACATAGAATAGACAATAAATATATAAGGCCAGTGAGAAACACAGGAAATATATATCATGGTTGGTGATATGTAGATTTTTAGAGTAAGATTTTAATTTACTTCTTTATACTTTCCTGTGTTTTTAAAATTTTCAAAATGAACATTTATTCCTTTTGTGATTTCTACTTTTGATCATTCTTTTACCAATCACAAAACACTATCCTCCTAAAGTATTAGATATAGAGGAAAAATACCACCCTGAAACAAAGAGATGCTTAAGTTGAGATGTATCTAAAGAATAAACCTGTTTGATTTCTGCAGCATGATCATGAAGTGTGAGAAGTGGACTGAAGATTGCTACTGTATAAGGGTAGAGACTCCACAAAGTTACACTTCATGACTAAGGATGGGGATGATCTATCAAGAATGCAGAGCTAATATGAAGATACCTTATTTGATTATATATACATGTATAATAAAATACACACACAGAGTTTTATACCAAAGATTATACTCCTGGCTTTTAATTGAGGTGATGCAGTGGATTGAATAAGACAAAATGACATTGGAGCCTCTTTGTGAATTTTCATGTTTGTTTATACTTACCATACATTTGGAGCCTAGTTAACCTTAATTGATGGGAACTCCATCATCATAGCTGTGCCTCTGCAGTTCTGGGGCCCTAGCAGTCTAAGCTGTGTAGGTACAGAGTATAAAGCTACAGCATTGTCAAAACTCCAGGCAGGATAAGCAGAGATTGAATTGTTGGGACTGACATCAGTCCCAACTGAACCAGTGAAGTTAAGTCTTCCAGCCTCTGAAAAGCCTAAGTTGGGACTAAATCTATCTTATTTCCCACCTCTGTTTTTATCAGCCCATTCCTACAAAATTCCTCAGGATTTGACTAACAGGTTTTTTTTGTTTTGTTTTTTGTTTTTGTATGTTCACCACCAACCTTTCACTCTTAACTGGTTCTTTTCCATCCACAAGTAAGTGGGCTGAATTTCTCTCCCATAAAATAAATATAAAAAGTAATAAATGCAAAACCCTCTATTCACCTCAGATACCTTCTAGCAACTGCTGATTTCTTTCTTCCCTTCACAACAAAACATCTCAAAAGACTTTTCTACAATTTCTGCCTACATTTCATTTTCTCCCAGTCACTCCTCAATCCAGTGACATTCATGTGGTTAAGTTCAAGAGAGTTTTTTTTTTGTTGTTTTTTGTTTTTTCAGTGCTTGCCTTACTACATATCTCTTGGATATTTACTCTTGGTATGCACGCCCCTACCCTTCCTCTGTATTTGAAACACTCTCTTCCCTCAACTTCCTAGATGTTGAACTAAGTTCAGCAAATTGGATCATTCCTGCTCTGTCCCTTTCATATGATCAAACTTCTCCACCAACTCATTAATGTTAGCTTGGTCTGGGTTCTTCGCTTTTTAAATATAATGTCCCCCAAGGTGATTTCATTCATGCTCATAGCTTTATTGCCGTACAAGATATTTACCAATCTTTATCTCAAGCTCTAGACATTTCTCTGAGAGTCTATTTAAACCCTTCTCTAGAATGTTTAAAAGATGCCTCACAACTACACCAAATTCAGTATCTGCCACAGTCCACCCCGTAACTACTGTCCGTAACTTCACACTGTTCTTACATTTCTATCTCATTGGATGGTATCTCACTTCATTAAGTTGCACATGCCACATATTTGAGCATCATTTGCGATACCCCTTCATTATTCCCTTAACCAATTCGATACCAAATCTGGCTTTTTGCTCCCTAAAATATATCCACTTTTTCCTACCTCTACCATATCTTTACTGGTCCCCCTGCCTTCATTCTTGTCTCCCTCAAATCTAACTCTCTATTTTGCAGCCAAAATGATATTTTTGAAATGAAAGTTTCATCATGTCATGCCCTGCTAAAAGCTGTGAAAGGGATTTCCACTGGTTTATTGGGCATCTTTTATGTGTTCTAAAAAGTCATCCACATTCACAGACCTTGACTTTTTCTCCGTGGTCTCTCCTTCCACTCTCTGAATTCCATGCATGTTAACCTTCCTCCATATCTTAAACAAGGTATGCTCCATCCTTCCAGAGTATGTGCTGTTTCCCTCCCTAACTGAAATGCTCTTCACCAAGATACCTTGTTGCTTTTATTTAACTCTTAATCGACTTTTATATCTTAGGTCAATAAGTTGCTTTTCTCAACTAAATCTCCCCACCCCCAGCATAGACCAACTCACCCTGCTACATACCCTCATAATACCCTTACTTTCTTTCAGGCCAATTTTCACAGTTGTGTTTTTAAATTGTAGCTTCAACCCCTTGACTCTTTAAATCATATTATGAATGAATGAATAAATGAATGAATGAATGAATGACTAATTAATCAATTAATTATTGGTACTAGGTACCAAGGTGGAAATAGCAATTTTAGGATAAATAAATCCTGGTTCCTGCTCTCCTATCTGGTGGGAAAGAAACCTACGCAAGTAATTAAAGGCATAATGCGGTGATAACTATTGTAATAAAGAAATGTACCATACAAGTTTGTGAAGAGGAAAATCTAATTAATTCTACATGGAAGGGACAGGGCAGGCAGTCTTCAAAGCAAAGCTGACATTTGTGCCGAACTTTGAAGAATGTTCCCAAGTTAGTGAAGCAAAGACTTTGGGGAAAAAGACATCCTAGGCATAAAGAGCAGTATAAGCAAAGTTGAGAAGGTATTAGCACTCACGTCAGGCACAAGAATCCTGGAATGAATGCTTCTTTGTGTCTAGAACATGTAGTGTATGTAGGGGAGTGGCACAAGATAAGGCAAAGACTGGAGTAGAGTTGCCATGGCTCTGAAATACTATGCAATGAACTTGAGACGACACTTTTCCTGAACACAGTGTGACCTCCTCTCTCTTTCTCTTTCAGGTGGTTTGCGGTGTGTGCAAAAAAACAGTGGATGGCAATGAAGAGAAAGGTTTGGAGAGAGGTGGTAATATGGGAGGCAGAAAGCTCAGTAAAAACCTATTGCAATCATTTAATGAAGGTGCACTTAGAGCAGTGACAAGAGGAATGGAGAGTGAATTTTGAAAGTAAAATAAGTACGACCTGGTAACCAACTGGAATGTGAACCAGGGAAGTGGTAAAGGAAAGGAAGAATCAAAGATGTCTAGCTTGGGTGACTTAGTGGCATTTACTGAGACAGGGGACACATGAGTAGGAAAATGCATTGTGGAGATGAAAGCTACATTTTTCTGCTCTTGCAAAGCACACAAACTAGTAAAAGAGACACATACTATCAATACCTATGCCATGATAACAATATGCAGGAAAATATTTTCTTCGCAGCTGGAGTAAGATATCATCTTAAGGAGAGCACATCATTTGTTCAGGGAGTGTTTTTGGTAAGTCTGCTTAGAATCTGGGCTGACAACTGGGATTGGCAGACCTGAGATCCAGCTACATATATAGGAATGTTGGAGGAAATATATAAATTCTTGGGGTTGGTGAAAGATGGAAGGAGACGGAGACACAGTAACTGACAGCAGAAAAGAGGTATTCAGTGGGTATTTGGAGATGAAATGTTTGTGTTATGTGTGGCCTAGAATTCTTTCTCAGATTTTCTTATGAATTCCTCAATAATGTCCGCATTTCACACTAATGCCTTGTGGAGTGTGTTTTATTTTGGGAGAATGCAAAGAAGTGCACAGGGTTCTTTCATGCTTGATGGAGAAATCAGAGGAGAGCCATATCTGAATTTCAATGCAATTTAAACACCCTATAAAAAAGTATAAAGTAGTACATAGAAGTATAGAAGCTTAGTAGCATAAAGCTTCTGTTTGAGATGTCTCGAAATGGAGGAAAATATTCCATGAAAAGGAAAAAGGCATGCATGAAAGAACAAAGATATAAAATGGTAAGGGATCTAGGATGATCGCTCCTAAAGGGTAACGGAGGGAGGGGGCTAATGGGAAGTGACTGAAGTAATGAATTCAGCCCAAATTTTCAATCCAAAAATAGAGGCTATATTCAATTTTTTCCCCATGGCACTTGAGAGTGGATTTATACTGTCTACTTGCTGTCTACCCTCTTAAAATATTTTACTATGAATATCTACAAAAAAGCCTAAGAAATAGAACAATGGCACAGGTGAGGCAAAAAGAAGTTGAGCGGGTCTTCATCATTCTATTACTGCTAAGAAAAAAAAGTTTTGAACTTGCAAAATCTCTTAGATACACCACACTAAGGAATTTTTTTAAACAATGCAAATAAAAATCAACCAGATACAGAGAATCGCCATGCCCTGCCAGCATGCATAGCTCCATCGCTGGCTGATTACTTCCTTCCTGTAATATTTCCATGAAGAAAGGCATGTACTTGCTAAAAGTCAATGCTTAATAATTAAAGGAAAGTCTCTTGGTTGAAAAAGAATTTGTAGAATTTATGGTAAGATAATTTGCGAATCCCATTTTCTTCTCCCTTCACTCAGAATTGAGGCTAGTGCTAGAATATGCCTAAAATGACTTTCTGCTCAGGGCTGAAGCACAATCTCCTTCACCTTACAGGGTAGATGAGCAATTACGCATGGCTAATTCTGTAAAACTCACATGAAAGATATAAAGATTAGTCTCATTACATTTCCATTATTCTTTAATAATTATTAAAACAAAGAACTACCCACTGTAGATAGCTCAACAGACCTTGTGTTTCTTTCCTCTGCATTTGTAATGAATTGGATAGATTTTATATTCTCAGCAAATCAATTGCCTATTCCCTAATCTACATTATTGTTCACTTAGAAAAGATGAAACATTTTATTCTTCACGGCAAGGTGTATGTACATTGAATGAGCACAGAGTTTTTATGCAAATTATTCTTTGACACTAGTGAAACAGAAACATATCACTTATTATCAAAGCTAAATTAGCCAAAAGATTCATTATTAATTTTTTTCCCTCTCAACCTAATTTTAAAGCCCAAGATTACGAGTACACCTACAGTTATTCCTGCATGTATAACACATTTCTCCACAATTCTCTCAAAAAGATCTCTTTTACTCTTTTTCAAGACATCAAGGAAAACGATATCAATTTTTCATGTTTATATAGCCTGGTACAGGACTTTGAGGAGCTATATAGCATTTTGGCAGTTGCAACACTTTGAATCCAAAGCCTTCCAAAAATCCTCAGTGAAGGTGACTAGTGATGGTGTAGGAGAGTTTCTCTTGCATTTTATCTTGACTTTCTCCAGTTCACACTAACATAAGCTGGCTTTTAGGATCATTTTATTATCATTATGTAACCATGTTAAGGAAACCTGCATTCAGAAAGAATTCATTCTAACCACACCAAACCCCTAGGAAATCATTTAGTAAACCTGTCAAACCAGACTAATCATGGTTAAGCGCCTGTAGCCTTGTTTAAATCCTGAATACACTGAAAACAAGCCGCACCCCCCACGATTAAATTTACTGCTATCATGGTTTGGTGAGCTCAAATACCTGGGAGATAAATGTGGAGTTCACATCTCTCACTACATCTAAATTTACCCTGCAGTTAGAGCCAGACCATTGGAAAGACCACATTAAAAAATAATAATAATGTGTCTGGAAACTGAGCTCAAAGAAAACAATAATAATAATGACAATAAAACTTCCTTGAATGATGATTGGTTATCCCTGCAATCATTCTTTCTAATTCTCTTTATAAACTTATTTTCATTGCTCCATCAAGATTTATGACTTCCAAGCATAAAATGCTGTGTAGCCCTGGTTCATGGTGAGGCCACATTAGTTCAGCAGGTCTACCCAAGCACAAATCCAAAAGATGTTTTGATGCGGAGCCCTGTTTCTCAGTAGTAATATGTCAGTTCTCATTAAGTACATAATAAAGTGCATTGCAAGACCTTTTAAGTCAGCAACCATTTTGACATACTCTGATATCAGGATGAACAGCTGTTGCAAAGAAGTGATTTTTAAGGAAAATAAAGATGTAATCAATCACTCTTGAGCAAGGCAAAAAGAATTATAATATTAAAAAGGTTTAGCAGACATAAAATTTCTCTGTATTTGTGGGTAGTTGGTTAACTATTCTCTTTCCACAAATTAGCAAATCTCTGAATATAATCACTCACGTTCGAAGAGTTAATTTTTTTTTCCAAATTCTCCTCCCACAACCTTCTGCAATAATATTTTATCAGTCATCTAGAGAACAGTGAAGGGATGGACATATTTTATTCATCACACCAAAAGCAAAATTATGAATAAAATAAATATAAATAAAACAGAGCCAGATACAAAAGATTTCAATTTCTGTAACATAGTATCAGTTTTAATTATGTTTTGAAAAAGCGATTTTTGCTAATTCCCTTAACTTTACATGTCCCCAAACATGTTTGAGTAAGCGTACAAAAGACATTTGGCCACATAAAGTGGTAGGGAAAGTGCCCCACAAAAGAAACAAGTAGAGGACTGAATGAGAACAAAAAGAGAAAACAGGGAGACATCACAAGTTATCTTCATAAAAACAACTGTGTTAATCTTCAGTAAACACCAGCATCCCAATTACCTTTTAAATGCTTGCAGTATAAAAGTAGCAATTATATCAGAACTTTAAAAAATACTATTACGCAATAAATTCTTGCAAACTTCTTTTGTTTTACAAACAGAAACATGCTTTCTTGCTGACACAAAACTTTTCATTCATACTAAGTGACAGCCGCACAATAAGGACAGCCTCCTATTTATTCAAAAGGCTTTTATGAGAGCCCACTACGTGGCAGAATCTGGGACAGACACTCCTATCAAAAGAAATATGAATATATCTTTTTCGTTTGTTTGGTAAGCTATGGTTGACATATTTGATTTCTTAAAGAGAACTCAAAATATGGTAATATGATATACCCAGAAACGATATTTGCTGAGATAGGCATACAATGTGTGGATTTATTTATTGTAAATAAGAAGTTAGATGCTCAGAGAAATATCAACCTGGTGCAAAGAAGCAACACAGGCTGAATAGATCACAAGAGAAACAAAACTACAATCAGGAATGTGAACTGTTCTTCTCAGGGAGCAACATCATGCCAAACAGAGACAGACAAACTACTTTTATAAATTTGAAGATACTGCCATAATCTACGATAGTAGCATTGTAATTATGTCTGTTTTGTTTAATGTTTTAGGCTTTTACTTCCTTTTTGTGTGCTTTCAAAATTCTAATACTTGAAAGTTGAGTCCAAGGCAAATCAATTGAGAACCACTGTAGTCATTGAGTAAGGTATTTGTGTTTCTTTTTTTTTCCGTCATTATCAATATTGATAAGGTATTTGTGTTTCTTCAATAACCACTCATAACTTGTAAAAATAATCTCAATTAATATGACTATAAAATCTGGAGATGTCTGACTCTCCTCAGACATCCAGAGAAATTTGATCACCTCCTCTCTATACTCCAAACTTCTCTCATAGCATACAACACTTTATTGTACTTCTTTACAAATTTGTCTCATTTGCCATGTCATGATCATCTGGAGGGCAAGGACTTTGTCTTGTGCAACTTGGTACCCACCATGCATGACACATTATAGGACGTCCTAAATAAGAAATTTGAATTTAAATTTTATTTTTAAATGATCAGAGTCAGAAATAAAATCAGGAGTATTACCAATATTTTCTTTGGGAACAATTAAGGTTCAATTTTAAATTGTGATATTTTCCATTAGTATTGCTGTAATTCTTTTGCTAAAACTGCAAAGCCTATACCTTTAAATTCTTCCTGTATAATTAGTTCTCAGCATGACACAGAACAAGTCACTCAACTTCTCTATTCTTTAGTAGTAAAAATTATTTTAATTTACCTTACAAGAAGGTTAGGAGAAACCAGCTATGAAGCAAATTATTACATAAAAGTGCTATATAAAGATTAATGGAGAGGACTATGACTTATAAGAAGTAATTATAATAAAATAAAATAACTCTGGATTCAATAGCAACTTATATCAGAAACAAAGCAGCTACAACAACAACTTTGAAGTTATCTCAATTACTATTTATCCTAACAGCATTATATTCAGATCATAGTTGATATTTATTCCTTTAGCCCCTGAATATTTTCTGAGATTACTTGTCTGATATGCCTTATGTTGCAATAATTAATATACTATTGAAGTTAGAAGGCTTATTATTCATTTTAAAATACACAACTCTGAAACCAAGACCATAATTTTATAAGTTAAAGGAGAGATATTATTTAAAGCGAGATATATTCAGCAAGCTATAAAAATTCAGGGGACTATAGGTTGCAAAGTTCCTTTTCATGTTTTGTGCTTCTGTGTGTGTGAGTGTGTGTGTGTGTGTGTGTGTGTGTGTGT
>RJWJ010030297.1:0-20027 GCA_004363605.1 Indri indri | reverse complement strand
GGACGCTGATTGCTGGAGCCTGATAGCAGGGCAACGAGAAGACTTATTTTTTCCAAAAGCTTAAATTTTGATGAAACTGGAGCTGAATGTGTTTGGAGGTCTCGCCTCGCTGGTCAGCTGGTCAGACTCACTGTCCACTGGCCAGACTGTCCCATGTCCAATGGTGGGCTGTCCACCAGGCTCCACACGCAGGTCTCACAGTCTACAACTGAAGCTTCTCCAGCCCCCGTAGGCCTCGAGGTTGCGCCCGTGGCACAGACGCACCACCAAGCCCTCGCCAGCACCCACCATTTCATGGGGAGAGCAGCCAGACGCAGGGTCGGCACCCTAAGGACAAACACCCCCTTCTTGCAGTGGTCATCTGCAATGTGTACATACCACCGTTTGCATGAAAGAAACCGTTTTTTGGTATCTTGGAAACTACAAATTAAATTAAAGCATTTAGTTTTTGATACACAGCAGTCGCCTGTGTTCCCATCTAAAGCTGCCACACACACCGTGCGTGAGGTGAGAGGACAACGGCCATGGGGGGCGCCGTCACAGGGCGGAGGCCAAGGCCCGCGAGGGGCAGACAGCGCTAATGAGCTGGAGGCCGCCCAGTGTGGCAGGGTGACCTCTGCATCATCACCAGCCCAAAGGGCCACACCCCGGCCGGCTTGGCCAGGCCGGCACACAGCGGGGTCCAGAGAGCTCTGGCACCGTGACATGATCACATTGAAAATGTTGAACAGCCAGCCCCAGACATGCAACCGAAATTCCGCCCCAGTGTGTTTCTTGGACAGAGATTCCAAAACCGAACTACCTAGTTCAAAACCCGACACTGGGCAGCCTCACTTCTCTGGGTCGGGCCAGGGAGAGGCGCAGGGAGCGGGAGAGGGTCTGACACGGAGTCTGGTGACCTCCCTGGCAGGGAGGGAGTCTCTGGCGCTGAGAAGGCCCTGCGGGCTGTGGGGCTGCTCCTACCCCGGCATGGGCCGGGTCCCTGCTGACCGAGGGGCCTGCCCGTCCACCGTGCGGCGCGCACTCTCCTGGCTGGAAGGCTCATCCAGCAGAGCAGGTTTCTGAGCAGGGATCTGTGAGGTCCCTGCCGACGCTGAGCAGGGACCCTGGAGCAGCACAACCGGGACGTGCCCGAGGCAGAGGACAGCGGGTGGGAGGCTCTGTGTGGATGTGGACGCCCGTGGGCAGGGCAGCTCTCTGGGGCCACTGTGATGTGCCCTCCACGCCCTGTGCCAGCTCTCGTGGCTGGGGCCTGGGGAGGTGTGAGCCGTGAACCGGAGTGTGGACGCCGGGAGGGAAGGATGGGACACAGGAATGCAATGAGCTCAGAGCAGGACAGCAGAGCCTGAGATGCTCACGGCCCACAGGTGGGGAGGCCCCGCCGGCTACTCGGAATTCAGGCGTGGCCACCCAGAGGTTGGCGGCTCCCAGCGGAGTCTTGGGAGTGATAAAAACAGGGATGGTGGTGAACAGGGACATGTCCCCTCTCCTGACTCTCTGCCCCTCCTGGCCTCTGCGATCACCCAGTTAGCTCTTGGCCCCCAAATCCTTTATGGGGAAGCCACTTTGGGGAAGTCGAGATAGAAGACTGTAAGTCATGAATGAAGGGAACCGTCACCTCCTGGGAAAAAAATGAAAGGACGGTCGATACTGACCTGGGGACGGAGGGGAGTGGGAAGATGGGGTCTTCCCTGAAGGTGGCCAGAGGGCCTGGCGGGGAGGGCACAGAGGCAGGGGCTGCCTGGAGCAGGATCGGGGTTCAGATCTCAGAAGATGCCTCCTCTTCGAGGTTAAATGTCTGGTGTCCTTAAGTACTAAGTCTGACATTTCTCTTTGACATTTCTTGTTTTATTTTTATTGTGAAGACACATCCTCAGTCTTGCAAATGCACATTTTGGCTTGTGATTATCTTTTGAATATTTTTAGAGCAATTGTTGTAACCATGAATAAGTCAAAAATTCATGTTATTTTCAAATATGAGTTCCGTCATGAAACCAATGCAGCGCAGACACCTCAAAATATCAACAAAGTGTCTGGGAAGGATGTGGCTAATGAACACACAGTATGTCAATGATTTGAGAAGTTCTGTTCTAGTGATTTTAATCTTGAAAATGAGCCACGTGGGTTACCTGAGACCAAGGTGGGTAATGATGAGCTGAAAGCCGTAGCGGAAATGAATCCATCTGAACCTACCCATGAATTAGCAGCAAGGTCTGACGTTACTATTCCAGCAATATTGGATCATTTGAAACAAATGGGCAAGGTAAAGAAGCTGGATAGATGGGTTCTGCATGAATTAAACCAGAGTAAAAAGAGAAATCGTCTCAAAGCTTGCCTTTCTTTGCTGTTACGACACAAAGGTGAATCATTTCTACCCCATATTATTATGTGTGATGAAAAATGGATTCTTTTTGACAATTTCAAGTGTTTGGCACAAGGGTTGGATAAAGATGAACTGCTGAAACACAGTCCAAAACTGAATATTCATCCAAAAAAGCTGATGGTGTCTGTCTGGTGGTCCAGGGCTGGTATTATCCACTACAGCTTCAGGAAACCTGGTCATTTGATTACAGTGGACGTCTACTGCAACCAGATGGATGAAATGACGAGGATGCTTGTGATTAAGCAGCCGAGGTTGGTCACTAGAGACAGGCCAATCCTCTTGCAAGGCAACGCTCGACCACATGTTGCACAAACAACGCTGCTCAAACTACAGAGGCTGGATTTGGAAACTCTCCGTCATCCACCGTATTCACCAGACCTTGCACCAACTGACGGCCACCTCTCCCAGGCTTTGGACCACTTCTTGGAAGGAAAAAATACTAAATTCTCAACAAGCCGTGGACAACGCCTTTCATGATTTCATCTCCACTTGCTCTCCAGGCTTCTTCGCTGCTGGCATGAACCAGCTACCGTTAAGATGGCAAAGCTGTTTATGCACACACTTTGATTAATTGTACTGTTTCTTGTTGAGACGTAATAACTACACTTTTGATTCGAAATCAGAGATTTCATATTTAATGGCCTAATAAGAACAATGATGAGGGAGAAAACACTGTGAGAAAATGCCATGGCAGTGGTCAAGGGTACTGAAACAAACCCCATTGTCACAATAGAAAAAACGTTTGGCTTCGCCTGTGTTTGGGAGACGCCGCACTTTTACAACAACTGTGTACTGCGATGAGCAAGTTTATTTTGATTTGCTCAGGTGAGGTGAGCATTTCTTCTCTTCCATCAAATCGCCCTACACAATCCCTGTTTTCCTCCCTCACCTGACGCATTCCGCATCAGTCGCTCCTGTACTTAGAAGAGAATTGCTGGACCTTCCCATCATCTCCCAACTCAACGAGCTTCTCCAGATGTTGGATCAGAATAAAAAATCTACATGAAAAAACAGCTGGACATTAAATACAGCCAACAGACTGTTTGGGGAACAATTCCACATTGTCACATTAGTTTTCAGTAAGCACTGCCATGACACTTCCCTCCAGCAGTGACGGCCAGGCGAGTGAGGCAGGTGTTGGGGCGTCAAAGCTCTTCCCCCCACCAGCCCCCAGGCCCTTCCTTCCCCCCCCCGGGAGCTCCCTGCAGCTGCCCCAGCTTCTGCGGGACCTGACCTGCGATTTCTGGCTCTGCTGCTGACCACACTGGGCGCTGGGTCCTTCCACCCAAATCTCACTTCTGTCTCCTTAACAGTGACCTCCTTGGCAGACCTAGAGTGACCTGGCAAATTTTCCCTTAGAAAACCAACTTGCTCAGGCAACTTACAGTTTGAAGAGAAGTCCCCCTTTGAGACAGGAATCTGTGTGGTCACTCTCAGTGACCTGCCGGCACTGTCCTGAAGGCCTCGGGTGCGACAACCCCCAGGACAGGGCACCCTGACACCCTCACTGCAACCTCAGTGCTTCTCCAGGTGCGGGGCCCGAGTGCGTGGGGGCCGTGTGAGTGCACGACAGTCTGCACACACGCTGTGCCAGGCTGCCCTTCCCAGCCAGAGGCCAGCTGAGGTCCAGAGCTGGTGCGCACTGGGGTTTCCCCTGAGACCTGGCCACCCCGTCGTCCCCCCCTTAACTCCAGCCTCAGGGCGTGTACACCGACACACCTCACCTCCTGGCCAGAAAGCTAAGTGGCTTTCATGCGTGTTAATGTCCACGACCAAGTGTGCTGGGCGTTTCTCTGCCAGAGAGGTGGAATACACGGTTCTCTGTCCAGAGACCAGCCTCCAGCGGCCAAGACGGCCTGTCCCAGAGGCAAGGCCTGGAAGACCCTGCTTCTTGGGAACAAGAACCCTCGGCCTCAGGGCTGGGAATGGACAGCATGAGCCTGTGCTCCTTCTAGAATCCCAAGTCCCCGAGTCCTGGTTCCGAAATGTTGGCATTCCCCTGGTCCCCAGGCTCTTCACCCCAAAAGCTACCAACGTGGACGTCACAGCATCTCTCTGGGTCACCGGGTCTCCACTGTGTGCTGCGACACCCTGGGAGGCACCGGTCACTGCCATCCTTTCCAGGGCAGCAGGGGTGCGTCCCCCCAACCTGGGGCCACAAGCCCCCACCCCGAGGCCTTCGTCACGCACCCCTCCGGAGCTTCCTCTCCAGGGACTCACTCTTCCGAGAGGCCGCGGGCTGACCCAGGGCACCGCTCACGTCAGCTCAGCGGGGTTTGCTGGGCCCTGCGGGCAGGACCTGGAGTCGGGGAGGGCAGCAAAGGGACAGCCGACAGCATGTGACCCTGGTGGCCAAGAGCTGCCAACCCGCCAACCTGTCACTCGCAAGATTGTTAAACAAAATTTACAGCAAAATGAAACCAAGAATATCTTCCTGTAGTTTCAGTAACTGTGCATGTCTGCATGTATTTCAGGTCTGGTTAAGTTCGTGGTAAGTTTATGCCTGTACATGTGTTCACTCGTTATTGATAAAAACTGAGAAAATACGTGAAGTCACGTGTGATTTGACTAGCCCATAATTTTAATATTTTGGGTATTCCATTTTAGTCTTCTGTGTGCATTTTTAATACAATTAGGGTCACACTGTGTGAGATTTGGGGTCGTGTTCCTTCACGTACTCTTACGAAAAATTCCACGTTTGGCCTTCTGTCATTTTTGCCTTGAAGAAAACGTCTCTGATGTTTCCCGCCTTTCACTGTCTGGACTATGCTTAGTTTACGTTCTTTTTTCTAGAACTCTGCAGTGCGCATCAATCCTGCCTCAGTTCTTTGCATGGCTGCCTTAAGTTTAGAAATTTGTTAATTCATATTTTATCATAAAAGTCAAAATCACTGTAATCCCCTAACACGAGATAAAATCTCGCATATTTTTACTGTCTTCCAACATTCCAGTTTTCCTTGATAGGTCTGAGTTGGAGGCACAAGTCCGCCTGCCCGGCAGAACCGCGGCCGCCCCATCCTGGTTTGCCACCGCCGCGCCGGCATCCTGTGGGATTCATTCCATGTGACCTCGGACCCCCCGGCCAGGCCCGGCCCCGCTGCCCCCCCGTGTTGCCGGAACTCCCAGGCTCCTCTTGCGCCTTCGGGTTGCGGAGCTGATCGTTCCAAAAGGTAACCACCAGGTGGCCCGTGGGCAGAGCGCCGTCTGGGCGCTGCGTTGGTGTCCACGGGAAGCTTTCAGCTGCCATCATGAAAGCCCTGCGCCGACACGATAACTCTTCGTTACATCTCTGTGATTAAAAAATTTTTAAAAAATTACAAGCACAATTTTTCCTGGAATATGCTAAGCATTTAAATTTTCCTTTTTTAAAATAGAAAATTTTTCTCCCATTGTATTTCTGATATGCTTTTCTTTAAGGTGCTGTAGGTTCTTCTATAAGAACATCTTTGATTCCCAGTCTAAATTCTGCTCTCTCCTTTCCCTATCAACTTATATCATCATTTTCCAAAAAACCTCAATTAGCTTTATTTTTTCTGAATATTGAAAAAAGTATGTTCTTACTGAAATCAGACAATACCAAAAGTTACATAGATGAGCCCAAACATCATATACGAACCCACCACAGGGAAAAATGTAGTGTTAATGTTTTACCATGTATCTTTTTGGTATTTTTTTTCTATGTGATATACCTCAATCCACGCATTTAACATTCATCAAATATTTCTTGGCAACTTATTATATTGGCCTTAGAGTATATCGCGGTGCTGGTGTGCGGAGTACAGCACTCCCGAGTTACCCACTGGTTGCTTTTCCTCTGTAGTTATATTAGTTGAGTGTATATTTGTTCCTGTTTGTGTTCAGTTTCAGGGTTGCATTTTATCTTTTTAAAAATTTAATTGTATCTTCGACCACGTAAAACATTGCAGAAGTCGGCACTCGCTCTCCGCAAAGGCGAGTCCAGCGAGCTCTCGCTCCTCCTGGTCCCCTCCAATGACCCTGGTCATCATCGCCCTAGGATGTGCTTTCTGGGTTCCTTCTGCCAAAGTAAGCAGCCGTCTGCATTCATACTTCCCCTTCTCTCTACACACGCGAAGGGAACCGAGTGCACACGCACGGTGCACATGCCCTGCTGGCCGCACTTCAGGGCACGCTCTGTGGACCCACTGCGTGCGGTCTGCCTGCTGCTCCTGCGACCACACAGCTGTGAGGGCGGCACCTGCCGCGGTCACCATCTCGAGCCGCGGGTGCCGTGGGAGTGTCCGGGGCTGCCACGGCAGAGTGCACAGGCCTGGGGCTTTGAAACAACAGACGTTGATTCTCACACAGTGCCGGGGGTCGGGAGTCTGAGTTCACGTTGTCGGCAGGTCCACGCCCCCTCCCAAGGCTCTAGGGGGACACTCCCTGCCCCTCACAGGGTCTGGAGGCCCCAGGTGTTCCCGTCTTGCAGCTGCCTCAGTTTCCGCGTGGCCTCCTCCCTGTGTCTGTGTCCAACCTCGCTCTGTCTCACTCGTGTAAAGACACTTGTCACAGCACGCACGGCCCACCCAGGACGTCCATCATAAGCTCCTCGCCCCAAATCCTTAACTAAGTTACTTTTGCAAAGACCCTTTTTCCAGCTAAGATCACACACACGGGTTCTGGGGGTTCGAAGTGGACGTCTTCTGGGCCGCCATAAAGCCCGCTGCAGTCGGCGACTTTCAATGCCTGGTGAGAGGCAAACCCTGGAAGAGGGGTTCAGGGTTGCAGGGTGACTGACTGCCCGCGTAGACCTGCTCGACACTGCCTGGTTCCACTCCACAGAGCGCTGCTCTGGCAACACCGCCGACGTGGAACATCCGCTTACGTGGTTAAAGACAATGTATGTGTGTTTTCCAGTGAAATGTCTTTTTCTGACCTTTGCCCATTTTTCTAATGAGTGTTTTGGTCTTTTTCTCCCTTGATGGTATAAAATATTTTTTTAGGGGTCTTAGCCCTTAAGCTGTGGTAAGAGTTGTTAATATTTTTCCCAGTTGGTCATTACTTTTGATTATGGTGGGGTATTTTGGGGGGGGGGGCGGGAGGTAAAAAAACATTTATGTATTATTGAAATTTAATTTTTTTCTTTATTTTATTGCATCTTTATTTGAATCATAATTGGAAGATTTTCACTACTCAGGTCAAAAAGTTACGTGTCCGTGTATGTGTCCAGTACAATTATGGTCTTGTTATTTTATATACAGATTTCTGACCTATTTGGAGTTTGTTTTGCTATTGGGTTAAATATGGGTCAGATTTTGCAGGTTTCTTTCCCAGTGGCTATTTGATTCCCTTAAGGTCATTTTCCTTTGCTGCGAAGGTAGATTCCAGCTCTCTCATGGGGCACCGTGGGTCCCACGTTCTCTGGTCTCTTCCTGTCCTCTCTACTCCAGGGCACGGCCCATTTGCCCGGTCCTGCTGGAACCACATAATGTTAATTATAGAGATTTTACAGCTTATTTTTATGTCTGGTAGGCCAGACATTCCTCCTTTCCTTCTGCTATTTTTTTTTTTTTTAGGGATTTTCTAGATATTCTTCCATTATTTTCCCATATAAACTGTAGAATCAACTGCATAGCTGTTAGAAAATACTTGCTGTCATTCATATTGGATTTGAGCTCAACGTATATATTAGCTCTGTTATAACTGGCGGGTCTATGGTTTCGTGTCTTCCTAGGACGGAGGAGTGCCTCTCTGCTGGCGCAGGTCTACTGGGGAGCCGCCGGAAAGTGTTTGAAAATTTCTCCACATAGGATTTGCAATTGCTTATCAAGTCTATTCGTAGAGTTTTATGGTTTTTGTTGCTATTTTAATTTGGATTTTCTCCTTCCTAATGTCTTCTGAGGGATGGTGTGGGTGCATAGGGAGGTGACTGATCTTTGTGTGTTAGCTTTATATCCTCCTAAATGCTCCTAAAGACAATTTGTAATGATTTAAATAACCGCATGGCCATGCTGACCGACGGCGTAAACGCTGAATCTCCCCTTCCCCTCCAGACACATGGATGAGGCGGATACAGAGTACTTCGTTTTTGTAAAAGCCCAGACCCGGTGAAAGCAGGCAGCGAGCCCCGGGCCGGGCAGCGGGGCAGAGACCCTGTTTAAAGGAAAACAGGAGCAGCTGTTTACAAGCATCGAGCTAAGTGAGCATGTATTACATTCACAAGTAAATAAAATAAAAATCAAATTTGTGAGAAAATAAAACAGGTTATAAAACAAAACCAGGTATTTTTTTAAAAATAGAAATATTGGACATGGACAATATTAGTGACGAAACCTATTCAAATTCGCACCCCCACATTTCAGGATGCGGGTGGGCGGGCGGCGGGGGCTGCCTGGCTGGGAGGCGCGGGTGGCGGCAGCGGAACCAGCTCGGGCTGTGCAGGGGAGCTCCGTGCTCCGTGCTGAGGTCCTGCCTGGCTCCGGCTGTGGGTTTGCTGAGGTGTCAGGCCACCACTCCGTCCCCAGCGGGGCGCCTGGTCCTGCTGTGGCCCTCTGAGTGGGCGAGCAGGGCCCCACGGCTTACAAGGGGGCCCCAGACGTGCCTCCGCCCCCGGTGGAGCTGCTGCCCCAGTGGGGTCTTCTGGCTCCATCGGGCGCAGCGCACTCTCTGCCTGCTGCCTCACCCCCACCCCGCCTGGCCTGCGAGCGCCTCCCTGGAGGTCAGGGCGCTCCTGCGCAGGGAGGGAGGCGCCCACGCTGTCCCTGGGGAGTGGCTGGGCTCCTGTCTGCAGCCCAGCCTGTCGGAGGTCCCAGGTACTCTCACAGGCGGCAGCTCTGTCTCAGCCTCCACCCTCTGAACCGCAGGGTCGGCGTGGAGGTGCAGGACGGGATCCGGCTGTCCACGCCGGCACTCCCGGAGAGGCCAGCTCCACCTCCTTCGGCTGGGTCCGCGGGGCTCCCCTCCAACGCCCGTGCCGTGTGGTTGGCACCTTTGCCGGCTTCCGGGGCCAACAGGTCCTGCTGCCCCTCCCAGTTTGGCCCACTCCCGCCACTTAGCCCGGTTCCCAGGAAAAGGTTTCCAGAGCCTTCTTCACACAGCTGCTGTCCTGGGCCACCGAGCCTGCACCTCCCCAAGGGCAGCAGTGGGGGCTGCCGTGTCCACCACGTTCCGGGCACCACGCTTGGCACTGACCCAGGGCAAGGCGTGGGCCGGGCCTCCCAGAGCCTCTTCTGTGGGATCTTTCGGAGAAAACTTAGACTTCCTCTGTGAGCCTCGAGGGAAGGAAACGCAGGCAGAGAAGAGAGCGCAGGACATGCTTTGAGCCAGGGCTACGGAGCGCCTGCTGGTGCCAAGCCCCTTTGACGTAGGTAGGGTCACCTGGAGGGAGCCACCTGCCGCCTTGGGGGTGTCGGCCCTGAGAACGGGCACTTGGACAAACGGACAGGTGGGCTGAAGGACCCCACAGCCCTGACTGGGCTACGGCTCCCGTGTCCCCGTCTCCAGCAGCGCTGGCATCGTCCTGCCTTCCCTCAACTGCTCCGAACTGTGCACGGCCTCACTCCCAAACGCATCTCCTGTCTGTCCCCTCCTGTCTGTTCTCACCGGCACTGCTTTTGCTCAGTCCCTCGTCGTCTCTTGTCTGGAACTACCCATGTCCCCTTGTCTGCAGCTTCAGGACATCTAAGCTCTTGTCAGTCCTGCTACCAGAGGGCTACCAGTGAAAGACACCATGCTCTCATGTAGAACGCTTTAAACCTCCCGCCACCCCCAGGCTAAAACGTCCAAGCCCATACACGATGTTACCTGATCAGGTGTATTTTTACCTGTCCAGTCTTATTCCCATATTTTATGGCACCTAGAGGGGAACATGTGCCAGTGGCTCACTGATGTCAGCAGCAGATCTGACGCCGAGACACCCTTGGGGACCCATCTCTGATCAATGTGCACTATTCTCTTTGGAAGCTGTGGCCACACATGTGCACAGCGTACACACCACAAACAACCTCTACGACTCACACCTTCAACTGCTCCCAGACCGACCCCCCAAGAAAATAACCAAAGACTCCTACTTTAGAAAATTGTCGTTGTATTTTATTAGCCATGTTTTAGCAGCAAAACGGAGGAAAGAAAATATTATGCAAAAAAAAAAAGAGAACCATGATCTTCTCCATTATGCAGGCGTGAAATATTTAGAGAAGGACTGTGCGTAAGCCGGTGCCATCAGCGTATTTAAAATAAGCATTTTCAGAGGTGGCAACTCAGTCGGGGAGCCCTCCGCAGGCTGAGAAGAAGGACCACTGAAGGCAGAATCGCCTGACAATTGCTGGTGGAACCTATTTAAGAGCATGATATTAAAATTGGGATTCCACCTCTGGCTTCAGTATTATTTGCACATATAAAGTAACAAAGTATGTTTAAAGATATATTATAACAAGTAACTTCCAACTATAAATGCATCAAGGCAGCTGGAACTTACTGCATTTAAGATATTGAAATTGAAGTTGGTGGTGACACCAGAGTATTCATTACATCAAACGGAGATGCCTTTAAATTTATATTAAATTCAATTTAAATGCCATCAAAACCATGGTTGACAAAGTACTGACAGATGAATATTTTAGTGTGATTCAATAGCAGTAAACTTTATTTTCTTACCTTGAGGCAAGGTGATGGGCTTTTTATATGCAGTAGGCTGAACTGGGTTTGTCGTAACATGCCTTATGAGTTCCATAAAGTAAAATTTTATCTTTAAAAAATGATTTTAAAGGGTTTAAGTCTTGAACTCTGGAAACATTTCTTCAGGGTTTTTTTTCTTTACTCATTATTTTACACTATGAAATCCAATAGCTTCCTTATACCACTCTCAAAACATCTTCTGATTTGGAATTAACAATTAGTCATTTTAAAGGTTTTATGTTTAATGTTGACACGCAGTGATATTTCATCTTGATTTTTCCACTTGCAGCTCTTGGTCATGGGGAAACATGCCTTACACAGTAATTCACTTGTAGTTGCTATCGAATGAGTAAATTGTTAACCGAATAAATGAAATGTTTAATTAATTGATTAGTTAACTAGTCTCTGTAACTGTTTCTCAGAAATAAGAGGCAGCCTTTTGTCTGCCTGCTGGAGTAACCCTTGGTGTAATGGTTTCCAGGCTCATCACAAAAGACGCAACCACTCTCCCTGAAGAGATTACTAGTGATATATGTGTATATATATATATATATATGTGTGTGTGTGTGTGTGTGTGTATATATATATATATAATGCATCTGGGTGTATATAGACAGACAGATTATATGTTGATATAAAGAAATATATAATCAACTATGAAGTGCACCCTCCAATCTCTGACTCTAGATGCTTCCATCTAAGATCTTAGAATTCAGGAACAGTTTTTCCTTCGCTAGACTTTGTTTCTAGAATTCAGAAAGCTGCTCTTCCAGTCTATCATCTGTACTAGAGATTTGCAAAAGCCCATGTAGTGGAATCACATTGTGCAAAATATTTTCAAATGTATTGCATTTTTTTCTTTTTTCTTTTTTTGGCCCAATGTATTTTTAATTCCCTTTAATTCTTATCTGCATAAGGGCTGATATCTCCCTAGATCAAGGCAGTCACTGCTTTGGGGGAAGGACAGATAAAGCTGAAAGTCAAGAAGTCATTGCTTAGCTTTGACTTTCAAAATAGTCTTTGTAAAAAGGAGCCCAGTAGACCTGGGAGCCAAGCTGTCGACCGCATGCTTGAGCGACAACAGGATGCTCTGAGCTTCTGGGGCCCCCCGGAACCAGAGGCCCAGCGCCCATTGAGGCCGGGACAAGGAGGTGGCCAGAGAGCTGGCATGCGCAAAGTGCCTTTCCCAGAGCGGAGGAAGGACGTCCTGGACTTCGGGGCCCTGAGGCAGTCGGCGCCCCCCATCCGCCCTTGCTCCACCTAGACCTCAAGGCAGCCCCCAGGCGCCGTGCAGGGGCTGCGAGTCCTGGCTGGGCAGCTGTCCAGGAGCTGTGGCCCGAGCCCCCGATGACCTCAGAACGGACGCGGGAGCAGTGTGAGGGGGCTGGGCGCGGGGCGGGAGGAGAGGGTGCCGACCCCAGCGGCAGAGGTGAGAGGAACGCTGGGAGAGCGCAGACAAGGCAGATCCCAAAAAGACTGTCACCTCCTGGAGAGACTCAGCAGACCTGGAAGCGACTGAGGACAGCTGAGGCCGAGAAGTCATCCTCCCTCCCAGCCCCTGTCTGGCCCCCGCAGCGAAGCGGCTGCCGAGGAAGTGGAGGTGCCTGTCTGCAGACGGGACAGACCGGGCACTGGCTCGGTCTTAGACCAAGGAGCTGAAGCACAGAGAGGAACTGGCCCCTGCTGCCTCCGCATCTTCCCTACCATGGTGGCAGGGCGGGCAAAAAGCTGTCGCTGACGCCCAGTCGCCAGGGTAGGGGTGAAGGTCGGAGCGGACGAACATGAACAGGGAATGTCGTACCCAGATGTCACAGTCTACTCATGCTTACCACACTCAGAAGCCGTCTTTACAGGGAAAACCGCTGTGTGTGTGTGCACAGAAGTCCTACGCCCTGGTGCCCCAGCGTCTCTAAGGAAAATACTCTCTCCTCTGCGAGCCTCATCGTAAATGTCATAAAACAGAAAAATGTTCAGAGTGACACAAAGACAATGGAGAAAAGTTCTTTTGTTCAAAAATATTTACTGAATGCCTGCAATGGGCAAAGGAGCGAGTGCGGTCGGCAAACACACACCTCATTGCAATTAACCCTGTACTGAACATGTCACAATCTTTGCTTGTTCTCCAGAATGCACTGTGGATATTGACGTGGTAGCCGAGGTCTCTCTGATGTGGATCCTGGTCACTTCTGTCATTGCCCTCCTGGGTCGGGCAGGACCATCCCAGCCGCAGCAGTGAGCGCCCTGCCGTCAGCATCCAAGACGAGGAGACCTGGGCACGCTCTCTGCTGGAGCACCAGCTCATCCCCTGCCCAGGGTCCCCGGGCTCTGGGGCTCTGGATTCGTCAGTCAGTGCCGCACCCTCACCTGGGAGGCCCTGCAGCAACCGCAAACCAGCTGCAGCCCTTCCAAGAAGCGCCTCCCCCCACAGCGGCTTGCAGGGGGAGAGACAGGGAAGGAAAATAACGAAGGCATGGCCTGTTTTGTTTGGATTGTAATCAGGGAAGAACATTTTTCTCAGAACCCCTCCCTCACACCCACAGTGATTTTCCATTTTGTCTCATCCCCTGGTAGCGGGACACCTGGCCCAAGCATAGCCCGGGAAATTCTGGGGAAATGAACTTGCAGCTTCTCCATCCTCCAGAGGAAGCAGGAAGCAGAGAGAGGGAAGGGCTGAGGGGTAGGCGGCCACACTGAGGACACCCACGGCCCTGTCACCAGCTGCATCGGTGGCTGGGACGGTGCATGGTACAGCCCTGCCCCGGCCCCTGGGTGAGACCTGGGAGTCAGGCCAAGGCTCCATCGGCCCCCACAGAACTCTTCCCTTCAGCTCGGCCACTGCCTCCCTGGTGACCCGCAGTGGACCATTTCATGCATGCTATTAATAATATATATTAATTCTCGCACGGGGACTGTTTAGGAATGCCTTCTGCAAACTATCACTGTCATTCCTGGGATCCACGCTGTCCATTATTTTATCTCCACACTGGAAAGCGTGGATGCTGCTGGTCTCTGAGCAGATTTTTGGTTCTAACGCTCCATTCTGTGCTCGTCATGTTTCCCTGGCAAATGTGCAGCGTCACCTGTTTGGAGGAGCAGCCGCCGATCCAACACGGTTGTAAGTGGTGACCATTCTAGGTGCTTAATTTTGATTGTCTCACTATTTTTATAAACATTCAGAAAAGTTCTTTCCCCAAGTATTTTTTAAATTGATTCAGAGCTTTATTTTTTAGTTAATTTGCAGTAGGAGGGAAGAATCTGTGTGTGAAGATGTTTGATTTGTGCATTGGCAAGCAAAGGTCTATGTCCCTGACCAGCAGAGAACTGGGAAAGCAATCCCAGGATGGGGTTTATGTGCTTCTTCACTCTGCAGAACACAACAAAATTCAGAAGTAAAAATTACTTTTTAATAGAATGGCATCCCTAAAATAGTCCATGTTGCTAACCCTTCACGTGGTTAATTTAGAATACAGTTACTGTGTGATTACACATCTTCACATATTATTTGTTAATGCAAAATATTAGATATGCATTTTAAAGGAACATTTAGTTTTTCTACTTAGAATCCCATTATACACATTTATAAAGTGAATTATAAACTTCACTTTATAATTTTAAACTATGCCAGTATCCAATTGCTATGGAGAGACACGAAGACTTAAAAATTCTGAGTAGAATATCCCTGCTGGTGCATTTAAAAATAGAAGCCATTGCATCTTCTAACTTTTTCCAAATTGCAAATAAATGAGCAGGACAGCCAGTGACTATGATGAGTCAGTCAGTGCTGATGTGGCTCTTAGAACATTGTCAAGCACCGCAAACACCAGGGTCACCCAGGGTGCCCTGTCTCGCCCCTGACGCAGAGGAGCCACCAGCTCGGTAGGTGCAGGTCATCACACCTCACTCGGGCAGGCAGCACCTGAAGTCCCCTTGCTCCGATGCACACACCGGTGTCTTTGGGGAAGGCCAGCAGCTTCCAGCTCCTAAGGACACCTGGTTGAAACCGACACGCACACCGCCAGGAATTCGTCCCGTTCTCAGTCACGTCTCCTCTGCTCTTGCCTGAAGGAAGCGTCCTATGATGACCAGCACCCAGGAAGGTGCTTTAGAGATTCACATTCTTGCACAGAGAAGGGGCTCCTTGGTACTGGGGAGAATTTCGGGCAGCAGGTGAGAGAGTGCAGGCAGCAGGCTCCACAGCCAGGTGCTCGGCCAAAGTTCCTAAGAAAGGAAATCCCATAATTGCTTTGATATGGTCAAACTCCTAAGTGAGAAGGCCACGCGCTCACAGCGGTCTGTATTACTTAGGAAAGAAGACAGAGCGGTGTGCTACGACATTATTACACATCTCCAGGTGTAGCTCCACTGGCTGCTTGGATTTCCAGTGGTCACAGTAGCAGAAGAGTCCTCGTTTAACATGGGGAATGTGACCATGTGTGACTCTGCACCTGGGGCTTTGGGACTACAGGCAGGTGGGTGTGGGGCAAGTGTGTGGAGGTGGCCTGCAAGGTCGGGGTGGGTGGTGGCTGGTTTTGCCCTCCTGGACCTGGAATTGCTGCCTCCCCGCCGCAAGCGCTACCAGTCCCTGTGTTTCAGGTGTGGCTGTGCCTGGCTCCAGGAGCGACACCATGTCCAGGTGTGGCCATCAGCACACTGGGAGAGCCCTGCGTCCCGAGGCTGGTTCGGGGCTGGGCAGGTGAGGAGGAGCAGGTCCTTGCACAGTCCCATCTCCTGAGGGCCGCGGCGATCGTCCAGAGATGAGCCACCACCAGAGTCACCTCACTGAGTGGCCACAGCTGGGTGGCTGCTTCGTCCTCCTGCCTCACTGTCTCCCCCCACCCCAACTCTCTGCAGACATCAACGTGGGTGCCACTGGGTGGGAAAACTGGGGCCTGGAGGAAGGGCGTGTGCCAAGTTCAAAGGCCTTCCACGTTCAGCTGCGGGGGAGGGAGCCCTGGAAAGAGCCGGGTGCTGGGAGCCGAGGGACTGTGTGACCAGGAGGGGAGCTGCCTCCTGAGGACAGGGGGCTGGTGTGGGTGGTCACCCACTCAGGAACACGGAGGTCAGTCCAGGACTTGCCTGCACGAGGCAGGTCAGCGCCTGGGGTCGTCCTCACGGCCCTGTCCCGAGCATGCCTTTGCCCCTAAACCGGCTGGGTGCTGCGAACTCCAGAAACCCCAGTCTCCGTCCAATGGTCACTGGTGATTTCTGTTGGATTTTTCAGTTGTAGATATTTATTATAAGTAATTTAGAACATGTGCAAACATGAAAGGACAAGCTAGAGTTTTACAGCCGGAACAATCTGTCATGCCCCGTCTTCGTCAGGGCATCCTGGAGTCTCCACCCGGGGTCACGAGGACCCTCTCCCTTCATTTGGAACTGAGATTCCCAATTAGGGGACTAACCAGGCCAAAGGGAAACAGCAGAGCGTGCTGCTGGGCAACGGTGTTGCTGGGACATTGCAGGGGGAGGATTCGTTCCCGATCAGAGCAGAAACACAGAGCCAAGGCCGCGTGCACTGATGCAATTCTTTCTTGCGGTAGTGGAGTGACCACTAACCTGAGTATAAATAAAATCGTAAAAAGGAATCTACCTGTGGAAAGTGGGGTGGACGCTTGCAGACAGAGAAGTCCAGGGTCCCATCACTGGGGGTGTCCCTGCCCTGGCGGGCGGGGTCCATCTTAGGGGGCAAGGTGACCTCGGGTCCACGTGAGCACCAAGGACGCCACGCGTGGCTCCTGTGAGGAGTTGACTCACTGGCTCAGCTCAACGAGAGAACGTCCCGTCCAGCCACCCCTGGAGGTAGGGGGCAACCTGGGGTTTCAGGGTTACCCCCTCGGAGAGTGAGCCTGCGGGAAAGTGTGCTCCGCCTTCTGAAATAAAGTTGCTGGAAAGGAAAACACAGCCTGCCTTAGCCACAGGCGTGCAAATGACCCGTCTGTTTCTGCGTGCTCGGCCGCCCCACGTTTTCTTCTTGACCTCTCTGCGTCTTCACGGCCCGTGAATCCGAGGGGTGAGTGCGGCTGACAGAACAAAGGCTTAGCCCAAGCTGGGCTCTGCAGCCCCCAGAACGTTCCGTGTGTGCAGCCTGAGTTAAAGCATGTCGGGAGTTAAGCTGCAGAGAAGGTCCGGGAGAGGGTCTCCCGGACTCGGACTCCCGTTTAGGAACAAAACCACGGAAGTGCAGTTGGCAGCAGGGCCGCGTCGAACACGTGCAGAGTTCCTGGGGACCGCGACGCTCATCTCTCTCCACTTTGTCCCAGCGAGTGGCAGGAAACAGCTGGCCAGAATTTCTGAGCGCCTTGAATGAAGAGAATTCTTCCTCGTTCAGATTTGGTGATTAAATAGAATAAGACTAATATTCCTCGGTGGGTTTCCTGAAAGAAGGCCGTCCCGGAAGACGGTCGGGTCCGTGCCTCGCGCCTGCCTAGGGAACTCGGGCTTGAAGATTCAGCTTCTGACTGCATGGGCTCGGTCCCGTGAATTTTCTTCACGTGTATTTTTGAGAACGTTTATTGGACCCGACTCAGAGGTCGATGCCGGTTCACCTGTCAGGGTTTCTCTCCGCAGAGCCCGACGGTGGGGACGAGGCTGCCACCCGCCATCCAAGGCACCCCCGAGCCCTCTCCTGGGGGCGGTGGCAGAGTCACCGTCGCTCTGCACCATGTGCAAACCCCTGCTCCTCTCCCGGACCTCCAGGTTGGGTTTTGTGGGTACAGAATGTGATTTAATCAGTTCTAAGCTCATGTAGAAGTCAAAATCCACACAGCTAGTCTCATCATCCATGTTTCAATGAAGCTGGATTGGAAAAAACAAGAAACAAGAAGTGGTTTCTATAAATGCACACCCAAGAAATAGCCCAAGGGAAGTTAGATAAGACTTTAAGGTGAAAATTGCCTAAGAAGGGCCGGGACCCTGAGGCAGAGGTGGCAGGGCCAGCACCCAACCCTCCTCCTCATCCCTGCATGGGCTTGGGGAAAGTCGAGGTCGTTTTAGTCAGCCATCGAGAGGTTGTGCGGGATTATTAACAGACATTTTGAACAATGCTGTTCACACAGAATCATGTTCTATATGCGGGATTCTGAGAGGTTTGGGGTAACAATAGCTGGCTGTTCTCATACAAATGGGCACCTGACAGCTTTTCCGACAAAGATCTTTCGCTCGAAGCACAGTGGACTCCGCCCTACCCTGCTGCCAGCATCCTTCTGTCCCAGGGAAGGTATTTTTAAATATCTCTCAATATGTTCCGCGACTTCCAAGTGCAGCAGAAATACTTTGTCACGAGCCAAGTGCACCTTTCTGCAGCATAGCGCAAAACGAGCTAGCGCGTCGGAGATGGCCGGCTGTCACCCTAACTGTGTTGACTCTTCTCTTCGCAACCACTCCATGAATATGCTGCAATCTGAAAAAAAGGAGATAATTCTCAAGGAGAAAAGCTGGTTTTGGCCCAGAGCGCACGGTGGAAGCTGTTGGGGACTGCGGTGAGGTCAGCGTCCTCAGAGGTATGGTTTTCCTTCGCTGTGTGGTGGCCACTCGCGACCCCAGGGAAATCACACCGTCTCTGGGCCTTCTGGAACACACAGACAGTGTTTCAACTCTGCTTTCCTGCCTCCTGTGGCTGTTGGTGCATTAACGAATTAATGTTGGAAGTATTTTGAACTATTCGGATAAGAGTCTCAGCGGTCGGGAATAACATTCCTCTTCTCAGACTGAAACACGTGGAGAGGAGGGCACGCGTGTGCGTCTGGCAAGAGTGGCAGCTGCCCTGCACACCGCAGGGTCCACGGCCTCGCTGCTCTGCGATCTCCTGGTAAAATTCAGACGTCCTACCTGCTTTAGGAACACAGACATTCATGGACCCACCTTTGATATAAAAGCAAAGAATGGCCCCTACATCTCTACGGTTTTGCCAACGAAAGTCCTAAATCGTGGAGCCCGTGCTGGTTTCTTTTCAACAGCATAAGGTCACTTTCAATCTCTCTCCTCCTTCCCACCATCGAATGAACATGCACTGTTGGAGGGCCATACTGCTCTCTTCTCAGAAAATTTCATTTTAGGTTTGGAATCGCATTTACGGACAATATACACAACATCCATTCACAGTCTGGAAGGTTTATGAGCCATTCTAAGTTATCCCTCTAATAAAAAATTCTGAAAGTAGCACAATAGAGTTAATAATATTCAATGAATTGAATAATATATTTAATAATTCTTAACTGCATTATAAAATCTCCTGATCCCTGGGTGCTTCTCATATGCTCTGTTTTCTACATAACCTCTTCTAAGGAAAGGCGTTGGATTTTGTTGCCACACTGCTCAGCTGGAAGCTAGGAAAGGCCACAACGAAACCACCTTCACTCCCAGATAATAAACTAATTACTGTGTCTGACATGTTTTAAGTTTTGTAGAAGTATCTAGCAGCCTGATCCAAAAAAAGAAAAAAGAAATGGATCATAGCATTTCTGTGCGGACAGGGCTTAAGGAACAGTTTTGCACAAACTTCTCCTTGCACACGTGCGGCGACCGTGACCGGGAACTCAGAGGACAAGGAGGCTGGAGCATGCTCTTCCCACAGCTTCTCGGATTACAAGATGCTTCATAAATACACACTTTACATGTGGTTTTCGAAATATTGGATCTAACAAATTTTCCTTCAGAATATACCGTGGGTGGGCCCCATGCCAAGAGCACAGCACGTGGCCAAGTACGGCCACTTCCTTCCTGGGACCCCCAAGTCCAGCAGGAAGGCACTCCATGGAAAATCTCACCGTGAGGACTCTCCCAGAGGCCCAGGACATGCCAGCAAGGTGTGCAGCTTTTCAAGGACAGATCCCACAGAGAGGCCAGTGAACAGGACTACAACGTCACATCCAGAGGCGGACAGGGGACACCTCAAGAAAAATGCACTTATGACTCTCATCATTGTGCCAGAAGCCACTTGCTTGTTTATCCTCAAGCCATACCTTTATTACTTGTTCTGAATTTAAGATATTTATGCATATTCCAAAACTGG
>RJWJ010030296.1:0-20028 GCA_004363605.1 Indri indri | reverse complement strand
GCACTCGCCTCATACGGCCATTGTGAGGATTCGATGACATTATGCAGGCAAAGCACTGGGCGTTGCGCCTGGAACACATGCAAGCTGTTGCTGTGGGTCTGGGCCGGTGGAAACATGTCTGTCCTAAGCACTCTCTTAAATCCCTGGCATGTGGATAGAGAGGTCCCTTTATCAGTCCTTGACAATTTAGTGAGAAGTGGTCAGCCAATCCTCAGCGTGGTTTTGGTTTTTACGGGCATCAGGCTTTCAGCTTCCATTACCTTATTGAATCCTCAACACACAGGCTCATCTCCCTCCTCTTCAAGCAGCCAGACCTGTGAATTCAGTGCAATGGAAGTCGAGGACCCAGCAGAGCTCCACTCCCAGCCTAAGGTTGGCTGTGCCCCCAACTTGCAGACTGGCCATGGGTAGCCCCACTCTCCCCCTCGGTCCTTGTCTATAGAGTGAGTGGCTTAGGTGGGCTTCTAAGTCCCCTTTCTGGCCAAGGAACAGGGTTTCCTCTGTCTCTCAGGCAGATGGTGGCACCGGCTGCTCACTGCCTGGTTGCCATAGCTACTGTCCCCACCTCAGCAGATGGTACTGGAACTCCCTGGACAAAAAGAGCCCTTATGCCCCACTGAGAATCTCCCAGCAGAGTGCAGGGGGCATGGGCGGGTCACCAGCCCCTCCCACCATCGGAGGGCCATCTCACACCACCCTCAGCCCCATTATAAGGGCAGCGCCTGGTCTGGAGAAACGTGGAGGCTGGTTTTGCTTTTAACAGCACTTTTTGCCTTCATGCCACGAGGGCTCATTCTGCAGCTGGAGAAATCAAGAGTCCCACAATGAGGGGTTTGGGGACAGCAGAGAATTTTAAAATTTTCTTTTGAATGCCTCTGGAGACCTGCATGTCGTGTCTCTGGGTTCCCACCTTCCAGGTTGCACACCCCATTCACTCGCTGGCCCTACGGGCAGGTGAATTTGCTATTCCTGGGATGAGGCTCACGACTGAGACTTGTTGCTAGAAAGACCTATAGAGGCATCTACTTCGGGGATCTGCCCAGTGTCCCATGGAAGCTGAGGTCCCTGAGGAGCTGCAGGATGGGGCAGGGGTGTCAGGGATTTAGGGGCAGGCTCGTCCCCAGACACACTTCAGCTAGAGCAGTTCTGCTTTTACATAACGAGGTGTCACATAAAGTTTCCTTCTGAAGGGTTTAACTGCTAAATTTGAAAACTATAGATCTCTCTTGGGTGGAGCTGGAGCCCAATTCTTCTAAGTGAAGTATCACAAGAATGGGAAAACAAACACCGCAGGTAAGCACCGTTAAATTGGTACTAATCGATCTACACAAATGCAAATACAAAAGTAACATTCACGAGGGCAGGTGGGAGGAGGGGGAGGGGATGGGCAAATTCACACCTAACCGGTGCAGCGCGCTGCCTGGGGGATGGGCATGCTTGTAGCTGTGACTCTGGCGGTGCAAAGGCAATTTACGTAAGCAAAACATTTGTACTCCCATAATATTCTGAAATGAAAAAATAAAATAATAAATAAATAAAACTATTGATCTAATCTACTTTTCCCTTATTGGGCAGACTTTTGTCTTTCCTACTGGGACTCGCATTTAAAATAAAGATAATCTCATTCCACAGATTTTCCAAGCAACTTCAGACCGACCCCATGCCTTCGTTTCCCCATCTGTACAAAGACAGGACCCTTCCAGCTACAAAGGGGCTCCTGTTGTACCCAGGAACAGGTAACCCATAGGTGGAAAAATGGCAGACCTCCTCATCTCAGAATCCAAATTTCCCAAACATTAGCAGAAATACAGAGCTTTTAAAGGAAGGGGTCTCAGCTTCAGGCAATTACTGTTCAGCTACAGTTGATGATTCTGGTCATCCCATGTCTGCTGAAGACAATCTCGTGACCTCCGCCCAGCACCTCCCTTTACCCAGTCGGGGTGGGCCATCTCTTGTTGCACGAATAAACAAAAGACTTACCCTGCCCCTCCCAACCCCTGGCCTGAGGCAGGCGTGCAGATTCAGTTCTCAAAAAGGAGTGGAGCATGTTTTAAAGAGACAGACAATATTTTTGCCTTTTATTTTCAGGCCAGTCCCCCTGTTACATGGTAATGTGGCTGGACAACAGGCCACCCCCACACCCAAGAGGGATCAGAAGGAATGAAAACAGACAAAAGGGAGACTGGCAAAGTGTCCCGGTGGAAGCAGCGCTGCACACACCCTATCGTGTCACCCAGTCACCTCCCTGCTTGGGGCTGCAGCCTCCTCCTGCCCCATAGTGGCCACAGCCTGTCAGTGCCTGCAGGCCCCGCGCTGGCTGTAGAGCGGCGTGGCGGGGAGGAGAGGAGGGCGAGGAATGGGGAGCCGAGCCCAAAGGACACTCACTCAGACTTTCAAAACTCCTAATGCACTATGCTCCGTTCCCTGGGGAACAAAGCACAGTCCTGATCCCAGGCATGGCAGGTAGCCTCCAAGAGGCCCCAGTAATCCCTTCTCCTAGACCTAGTGACTGACTTCAAACCAACAGGACACGGAGAGTGAGGGGCCGTCACTTCTGAGATGAGGTTACAGAGGCTGTGGCTTCCAGCTTAGGGGGTCCCTCTCTCACTTGCTCACTCCGAAGGAAGCCGGCTGCCATGCTGGCAGCTGCCCCACGGTAGGGCCTGTGTGGTGAGGACCTGAGGCTGCCCCTGGCCGGGGGCGAGTGAGCCTGCAGGGGGATCCTTGCCAGTCGGGCCTTCAGATGCCTGCAGTCTGTGAGTGACTCTCAGCACCCAGCTAAGCCACACCTGGGTTCCTGACCCACAGACAGGTGAGATGATGGTAACCTGTTACACAGCAATGGAAAATGAAGGCACGTGGGCCTTGCCTGGTGAGGACTGGACTCAGATCTTTTTCTTTTGCCCAGATTCCTTTTTAAGGGGCCTGGTAAGTCACACCTGCCTGAGGAAGATAAAATCTCACTAAACAGGTTTTGTTAGATATAATGTGGCTTACTTCCCAATCGGACTCTGGCACTGCATCACATGAGAGATAGAGGACCCTCTTACCTTAACTCAAGCATCCTAGAAGATCCTTATCTTAAACTCAAGCCAGTCCTCAGATCTGGACCTCCCAGAGTGCTCAGACCCTTATCTTAAACTCAAGCATTTCCTTTCCACTGACTCCTGGTCTTTTAGACAAAGCTCAACTCTTTCAGCCAATTGTGAACTAAAGAATCTCTAAACCCACCATAACCTGTAAGCCCCAGCTTCAAGATGTCCTGCCTTTTCGGGCCAAACCAATGTATGTCTTCCATGGATTGATTCATGACTTTACGTGTAATTCCTGTCTCCCTGAAGTGTATAAAACCAAACTGTAACCCAACCACAGTGAGTCCACTTGCTCAAGGCTTCTTGGGTGTGGCTCTGGGCCATAGGTCCTCAAACTTGGCTCAGAACAAACCTCTTTAAATTATTTTGAGTGTGGTTTTTTTTTCCGTCCGCACTGGTATGGGAGCTGCTGTTAGGCCTGCCTGCCAGAGGCTTTGCCTGCAGGTCAGAAATTTATGGTGGGGCCAGGCTCTGTGGCCCACACCTGTAATCCTAGCACTTTGGCAGGCCCAGGTGGGAGGATTGCTTGAGGCCAGGAGTTTGAGACCATCCTGAGCAAGACCCCATCTCTACAAAAAATAGAAAAAATTAGCTGGGCATGGTGGCATGCGCCTATAGTCCCAACTACTTGGGAGGCTGAAGCAGGAGGATCACTTGAGCCCCGGAGTTTCAAGTTGCTGTGAGCTATGATGACGCCACTGCACTCTAGCCAGAACGACAGAGTGAGGCCCTGTCTCAAACGTAGATCAAGTAGGCACATCAACGGCCACATATTTGTAGGGGTGAAGGAGCAACATTCACTGGGGCCTGGGAGGGGAACACTGTCAGGCCTGCAGCTGAGGGCCTCCAAGGTTGGCTGGGGTTCTGAGATTTCCAAACACGGAACCCAGTCTTTGGTAACCTAATTTTGGAAGTGACTCCTGCAACATCTTGGAGTTCTGAGGTGCTTGCACCTGGCTCACAGCCTGAAGAGGTGGCTTGGAAGGTTAGGAAGGTTAGGAAGGAGCACCACACTGGGAGGCGGCGGAGCTGGCTCGACCCCCTTGGCCAACTACCCTTTCTCCCCGGGCTGGTCTCCTGGTCTCTGAAACAGGCATCGACTTTGCCCACTGCTTCCCAAACTCCAACACACGTGGGAATCTCCAGGGAGTAGGCTACTAATGGGCCCACAGTGTGCCAGGATTTGGGCTGGGCACTTGTTATGTGTTACCGAGTCCTCAGAATAACCCCAAAGATGGGATAACAGAAGCCCAGAGAGGCTTGTCCCGGAGTCATGAGCTTGAAAGGATACAAGCGGCCAGGTGTGTGCAAGTCCACCTGCACCACTGGGAACTAGGGCCTCTCGGTCTACTAATAACTCCATCTCCCCTTCTCGTTCTTGTTGGGTTTGTTCCAGGTGGGAACCCAAAAAGTATGTATAGGGCAGAATGTGGTTAATGGAAAACATAGGCTTGTAAAACTGTAGCTGCAGGGCTCTGGAGAGTCCCCGGACATTGTAAATCTAACAGACAGCTGCAGCCAGCATTCCTTCCCCCACCCTCCCTGATAGAGACGAAGTTTAGCCCTCCCTAGCTCTCCTGATAAGGATGACGCCAGAGCTGAATGATGGATGTGACTGGGGCCTGGGTCCTAGGAGCTGGTTGTTTGAAAAAGAATTTATTACAAGCGGCTGTTCGGGCCCACTTACTCACTCCCCCCGGAGAAACCCTCTATAAAACCCAAGGCTCTCCCCTTTTCTCTCATGGACACTCTTTGGCCTCCATCCATCTGCACCCAGATGCTCAAAATAAACAGCATTTTGCTACACATGAGGCTTCATGTGTCTCCCTCTCGTCTCCAGACCTAACAGTTCTCTCTCAGGGTCCAGCCTGGCCACCCCACTGACCCCTGGGCTGCAGAACGAACATGCCAGCATGGAGGTGTAGGGGAAGAGCAGGCGTGGTGGGTTCCACGCCTGGGCCCCAGAGGGCCAGCCCCTAATATGGAATGCAGGCCTGCAGGGTACTGGAGCCCCAACATTTAGGAGGTGCCCCATGGTGCCAGGCACACATTCACAGCTACCCTGCAAGGAGGGCATTTCAAAAGCCCCTGACTTAAGACCTTTCCACTCATAGACTCACCTGGGCATAAACATAGCCATCCACAGGTGGCAAGAATAGCCACGTGGCTAAAGTCTCAGTGGGCCTTCGGAGGGTGGTTCTCAGAGGTGTCTGTGATTGAAACTATTGCACGATAATCCCAGGGCAATACTTGCCTTTTTGACTGTCATTCTCTGGTAAGTGTACAGAGGATGACAAACTGACACGTTGCAACCAACTTTACGAAACTGCCACTTGTGGAGCGTGGGCATAATATCAAAGAAGAATATCTTCCACTATCTGAAAAGGCTGTGCAAATATTCCTGCCTTTTTCATCTACATATCTGTGTGAGGCCAGGTTTTCCTCATGTATTTTACATAAAACAACGAATCGAATGCAGAAGCAGATATGAAACTCCAGCTGACTTCTAATAAGCTGGACATGAAAGAGACTTGCAAAAATGTAAAACGATGCTATTCTTCTCACTATATATGCTTCAAAAACCTAGGTTTGGGTTTTTTTTTTTTACAAAAATACATTATTTATGTTAACATATAATGGATTTATCATTCTTCTAGAATCAATAAATGTTTAAACTTTTCCATTTTAATTTCTAATACAATAAATATTTATAGATATAAACCATATAAACACAGGCTATTCGGAGTCCTCGATAATTTTAAGAATATAAAGGGGTGCTGAGACCGAAATGTTGGAGAACTGCTGCTCTGGGCAAACTGACTTGAAGTGGGCAAGCAGATTAAAGCGACCAACTATCTTGTTCGCCCAGGACTGAAGGGTTTCCTGGGATACGGTATTCTTACTGAGAAAACCAGGAAAGTCCCAGGTGAACTGAAATGATTTGCTCACCCCAACTGTAACCCTGCTTGCAGGTAGAAGAGGACCTTATGTATTAACACCATTTTGCAGATGGGGAAACTGAGGCTTGGAGAGGTAAAGCCGTTTTCTGTAAGTGGCAGGGCTGGGGCTCTGAACTCAGGTCTAACTTGAAAACCTGTGCTCAGAACAGACTTTGGCAAACGTATGTTTCTTGATGGTTTTGAGTGGCGGACTGGCCATAGCACCGGTGGCGTGCTTCAAAGCACTCACAATCCAGCTGAGCGAAAAACCTAAAGACTGCTGAGCGCACTTGGCACACAGCACAAGACAGCACCAAACTGGGGCAAAGTTACTCTCTAGACTGGTGTATTATCAGAATCTTGTATGCTGAGCCCAGGCTCCCACACCTGCCAGCGCAGAGGGGGCTCTGTGCACCAGCACCGGGTCCCTCCTCTCCATGGGCTCCAGGGAGCTCTCGTTCAGCAGAGAAATGCAGGCTTCAGGACACTCTTCTCAAACTATTTTGGGAAATGAAGAAGAGGTAGTTGACAAGAGTTTGGCCTATGTCAGAAACTAACACACACCATCTAATTTGCACATTGCAGCCACCCCGTGGAGTACCCCACTTCCCCTGCCTGCACCCCCACAAAAACAGTCCACCACAGCATCAAAAATTAGAAACCGCTTCATTATCCAGCCACCCGGCAATAGTTAAGTAAATCCATCGAGCTGTAGGGGGCAGGCATTAAAAAGAAGTGCAAGAAGAGTTTTAAATACCATGGGGAAAATTCCTTGGCAATCAAGTTAAACAAAAGAAACAGGCTACAAAGTTGTGCACAGAGAGTACCACCTCAACTATGTGAGCATCAGTAATAGAGGAAAGAATGAAATACGCGAACAGGCTAGGTCACTGTCACTGGGGGAGGAGGTTATGAATGATTTTTTTCCACATCTCTGCATTTCAGAAGTCTTCTATATCTTTTGTGATAAGCGGGTGTTACTTTTGAAATCCTATTTCTTTTAAACCACTTTATCGAGACATAGTTTATATCTCATAAAATCTACCATTTAAACTGGACAATTCACGGTTTGAGTATATTTACAGAGTGGAAGTACATGTGTTGCTTTATAATCTAAGGAGAAAACTATCAAAATAAAAGGAATAATAATGTCCATGTTCCAGAAAGAGTCTGAAGGGCTGTGTAGTTATAATTCTTCGGGGTTCTTAAAGTCACCCCTTGCTTTTAGAAGAGGGGCAGCTACCTAGGACCCAGGGATTCCCTCCTCCCCGCCCCCTCCTGTGGTCTGCATACCGGCCGTTTGCGCGTGGTGCACCAGTGGGCCTCACTGTCGGGGAGTCCGTCCTCTGTTGTCCCTGCTTCCGTCCTGTCCTGGGTGTCCAGACCAAGGGAGAGGAGGGGGAACCTCAGGCAGTTGTGTAGGGCTTGGCATTTTCCAGAAGCCTTTTGTTGCAACATCTGGTGCGAGGGAGGGTTTGAAGTTCCTGGTGCCACGGGTCCTCCCCACCTGGACTTTAGAGCCATCGTGAGCTTCCGTCCACATTGCCGCTCTGCCTCATGGCGTGGCTGCACGAAGACGTCCATCCTTCCACCCGGCACAGGCCTCCACACCAAAGTCTTCCCCAAAACGGTCTCCCTCGAATTTTAGAAGCTCTTTGTCAACATCAACATTCTAATTGTAACAGGGCTTCCTTGTAAGTAGTTGTCAAGTGGTTGGTTCCTTGATGAATACTCTGGAAGCTGGGGGCTGGGAAGGGCAGAGGAGGAGGGGCTTCCAGCTCAGACGTCACCACCTGTCTGCACAAGTTTCACGCATAGGAGGCTGGGCTTTGACCTGAAGCTCACAAAATGTTTTCCACAACCTTTACTGGCTACGACATAACTAAAAAGGTGATCTAGCATGTGGGGCCACACAATGACAAATCTATTACCTGACCGAAGTTCCAGGGTCTTTGATATGTTTGGCCAAACCCACGTAATGGTAGCCCGTGTCATTGAGGACATTCTCTGCTCGCTCCTCCTCAGCAGGTATGCAAACCCTGTCCTCCGAAGCAAGACCACACACACACAACATACACAGGGGCATCCTCCACCCCGGGACAGAGGCAGCCTTGCCACGGGGGACTGCCCGGGCCGGGGGTCTGCAAGGTGAGGGGTTTGGAACAGCAAGTGCTGGTGAGAGGGAGGTGGGTGGGAAGGAGGATCAAGGCAGGCATCCAGAAGAACTTTCTGAGCCAGCTGCAAGGGACTTCCACTGGGGAAACCTGGGACAATCTGAGCATGGACACAATTAACAAGCATGAACTGTAAACCATTGGAAAAAAGAGAGAGGGCCCATGAGTCCATATAGATGATGGATGGATGGATGGATACGAAGGGAGGGCTCCCTTGTAGCAGGCAGACGTGATGGAGAGCTGGAGCCAGAAGTCACTGTGCAGCCATCACAGTGAAGATTGGCTCGGGCAAGAACCGTCAGTGGGTGCTAAGTCTGGGGGGGGGGCGGAATTCTGAGGAGGAGCGGGATATTTGCATGGTCTTAAAGTGTCTCCACATAGACTATGTGTTAGTTACCAAGGAAAATACAGTAATTGCATAGCAGAGGAACTGGACAATACCTTAGCCGAATTATTGCATTTAACATGCCTGACGAGAGGCAGGTAGATATCGTGTGCCTCCAGATACGATTTTCCAAGAAGGCCACATCGTTTACATAATATTCCAGCCAGAGTTGCATAACCTGAATCTAAAGATGATGGATCATCAGACAAACTCAATATGAGGAACGATCTGTTAAAAAGGGGGGCCTCTATTCCTCAAAAATATGTTTGAAATGACTAAGGCTGCGAAACTGTTCCAGATTAAAGGAGATAAAAGATGCCATGTACCGTGGCTCATACCTGTAATCCCAGTGACTCAGGAGGCCGAGGTGGGAGGATTGCTTGAGGCCAGGAGTTTGACAAGAGCCTGGGCAACACAGCAAGGCCCCATCTCTACAAACAAAAAAAGAAAAAGAAAAAAGAAAGGAAAAGAAAATTGGCTGGGTGTGGTGGTGCACACCTGTAGTCCCAGCTACTTGGGAGGCTGAAGCAGGGGGATCATTTGAGCCCAGGAGTTCAAGCTGTCACTGCACTCCAGCCTGGGTGACAGAGTGAGACCTGTCTCTAAAAAATAAATAAATAAAATAAAAGAGGCCGGGCACGGACGGTGGCTCATGTCTGTAATCCTAGGACTTTGGGAGGTTGAGGCAGGAAGTTTGTTTGAGGCCAGGAGTTTGGGATCAGCCTGAGCAGGAGCAAGACCTGGTCTCTACAAAAGATAGAAAAATCAGTTGGGTGTAGTGGCTTCAGCCTGTAGCCCCAGCTACTATGGAGGCTGAGGCAGGAGGATTGCTTGAGCCCAGGAGTTGGTGGTTGCTGTGAGCTAGGCTGATGCCACGGCACTCTAGCCCGGGCAACAGAGTGAGACTCTGTCTCAAAAAAAAAAAACCAACAAAACAACAACCCCTTTCTCTGTTGTTGGAATACAAGCAGCCCTAGCCAGATCCACGGCAAGCCCAGCCTTTTAGGATAAATAAAAACTGGAGAGATAATTAGGGTAGACAGATCTTGCTGCAGCCCAACAGTACCAATTATAAAAATTCTCATCACTGTCACAAAACACTTCTGTCTGTGGTCCAGGATCCTCCCCAAACCATGAGATGCTTGTTATTATGAGATATCTTGTAGGAACAGTCGGCTCTCAGCTTGAATACCAGCTCTGCCTCTTACTAGCTATATGACCTTGCCTGGTTACTTAATCTCTCCTGTGCCTCAGTTTCCTTATTTAGAAATGTGGAATGGTTTGTGGCCAGCCTGGGCAAAGTAGTGAGAACCTGTCTCTACAAAAAAAAATTTTTTTTAAATTAGCCAGGTGTGGTGGTGTGCACCTGTAGTCCCAGCTACGCAGGAGGGTGAGGCAGGAGGATCGCTTGAGCCCAGGAGTTTGAGGTTGCAGTGAGCTGTGATCATGCCACTGCACTCTAGCCTGGGCAATGGAGTGAGACCCTGCCTTAAATAAATAAATACATACATACATACATAAATACATAAATTTGGGATGATAACAGGGTCTCCCTCTCCCATTTGGGATTATTGTGAGAATTAAGTGAGCTAATATATACAAATGCTTGACTATAATCATTTTGCTGGTGGGAAAACAGGCTCAGAGAGGGGGCCCAGGAGGTGGAGCTGCTGCTACTACCCCAGAATCCACTATTCTTGCTCCCCATGCCCCTCTTGCTGCGGCGGGGAAGGAGGCTGTGCCCCTCAGGGACATCAATGCTTCATGAGGGGTGGCCCTGGGCACCAGCAGGGCAGCAGAGACAGCGTCCCATCCCCTTACTCAGTGAGTACAGCCCTATGCCCAGCAGGCAGCCCATAATCCTGCCTTTCCTGCTGTGTCCCTAGCACGTCACAGGCCCCTGGTCACTGCTCATTCCAAAGGAGGCAGGCAACTAGCCTTCCACGGTGCAGGGAAGGTCACCCACCGTGACCTGGGCAGTGGTGTATTCACATGTAAACATTCATTGTGTGAACACTTAAGATCTGTGTCCTTTGTATGTGTTATACATGAATAAACATTTTTTGAGTAAAGAAATGCAACTCTGGCTCTTACCTCATTCCTACCTCTGGAGCTGACTTGCCCACCAGACTTTTTTAAAAAACCAAGACTTTGAGGTGAGAGGAAATGAAGCAAAGCCCTTCTCCTACAGGGATTGTCATGGCGTCCTGCAAAACGCTGGGATGCAGCATTGAGGCTGGGACTGGGAGCTGGCGAGGAGGGAGAGGAGGGACGCGCCCCCGCGCTGGAGCGGACTGCGGCCCGCCCGTCTCGTTCCCACCAGCAAATCCAGCTCCGACAAAAACCCTAAGTAATCGCTATTTTAAAATCATGGAATTCACCTAGCAATTAAGCTTCCTGGGATTTATCCTAAGGACATGTCCACAAGCTAGTCGAAAGACCTGGCCGAGAGATGGTTCATTAGGATGCTAGGAAGACAAGGGACAACCGCGAACACTCAGCGCCCCCAAAAAGGTGGAAAGTCAGCCGCAGAGAGCCCACGCACTTGCGCAGAAGCCACTGTGAACAACTCTTTTGTGGGAGAACACACAAAAGGGACATTCACAATGTCTTGCAGAGTGAAGAAATGAGAGACCGGCTGCCTCCACCTTTGTATTTAAACATAGAACAAGACTGGAAGGACAGACGACGGGTTCTTTTTGTTTACTTCTCGCTGCTCATTTCCTCCAGCGAACAGTGTTTCTTCTGAAATTAAAAGGGGAAAGGGTGAGATGTAGGAGGTTTGGCCACAGTCAGCGCAATTGTGCGCTTTGGGGAGGCCAAAGGGGGAAATGCTGTGACATTTGGAGACTCGGCCTCTGCGTGCTCTGCCGTGAACCGTGATGGTTTCAAGCAGCGCGACTGATGGGAAGGCAAGGAATCGTCCAGAAGCCAGCCAGCCAGCACCCCAGCCGGTGGGTTCCCCACCTCTATGTTGGACTCACGGTGAAGGGTCACCTGCCAGCTGTGGCAGCAGCTCAGCCATCCTTGGGTTGACCACCACCGGGGTGTGTCTGGAGACGTTAGGATTCGGCCCTGGAAACACCAAAGGGAACAGAGTCTTGACACCGGCCCCAGCTCTGGGCCACCTCCAAGAGAAGCTCCCTGCTTTAGGGGCACCTACTGCCCACTCCTTGAGCCCCTACCCTTCCCCTCCAGGTTCCTCTCTTGTCCCCTGACCCCCTGGGCCTGGCGCCTCAATCCCTCCAGGGGCCTCATGGCCTCCCTCTGCCCGAGTGCCAATTCTGGTTTTCCGCTCAGTTTAGACAAGCGACCCCTGCTCCTCCCCTCCACCTCCTCCCTGGTCACCCTGCGGGACCCAGACCTACGGGAGCTCCTGCCTCTGTCACACATGCCCCGAATCTGCTTTGTGTCACTGTTTAACCCTCGCAGGCTCGTGCTACAGACATGCGCGTTCACACTGGGTGACCCAGGGCAACCGCTAACCTCTCTTTCTCTCATCTGGAAGAGGCAGCCGCCACCGCCAGCCCTGCGAGCTGTTGGAGGACCTTTTTGAAAAGGTCGGTCAGGTTGTGCCATGAGCTCCAGGGAGTACTGCAGTCAAATCCATCCCTTTTCCATAGCCCACAGGTGGCCCTTGGCAAGGCTGCTCCACCCCACCCCTCCATCCTGTCACATCCTCCTACGTAAGAGAATGTCCTTTTAGGAAATACTCATTGAAGTATTTAATAATGTAATGTCTGCAACTTACTCTCAAGAGTTCAAAAAAATCTGTCTACATCACCCATTTACCTGTCTACCGACTGATGGAGAAGGACAGAGTAAATGTAGTAACCATTTAGGGAATCTAGACGAAGGGTGGATAGGAATTCTTTTTTTTTTTTTTTTTTTTTTTTTTGAGACAGAGTCTCACTCTCTTACCTGGGGTGAGTGCCCTGGCGTCAGCCTAGCTCACAGCAACTTCAAACTCCTGGGCTCGAGCAATCCTACTGCCTCAGCCTCCCGAGTAGCTGGGACTACAGGCATGCGCCACCATGCCTGGCTAATTTTTTCTATATATATTTTTAGCTGTCCAGTTCATTTCTTTCTATTTTTGGTAGAGACGGGGTCTCGCTCTTGCTCAGGCTGGTTTCGAACTCCTGAGCTCAAACAATCTGCCCACCTCGGCCTCCCAGAGTGCTAGGATTACAGGCGTGAGCCACCACGTCCGGCAAGGAATTCTTACCATTCTTGCAATCTTTCTGTAAATTTAAAATTGTGCCTAAGTGAAGAGTTTGTTTTTTGTTGTTTTTAAAGTGATGCGACAATCAGTGTGAGGGTCACACAGCCACAGTCGGGGTGCCAGGGCCATGGCCCTGCCTGAGGGAAGGGAGGGGTTTGGGCCAGCTAGCTGGAGGGGCATCAGGTGCCCCCGCTGGCCAAGACATGGTGCTGCATGGCGACTGCACCCACTCACCTTTTGAAGCATCCAGAGGGAAAACCTATCTCTGATGCCCAGTGCTCCCACAGAGTGGGTCCTCAGGGGAGGAGACAGCCCTTCTTATGTGGTCCTGGGTTAGACGTGCCCCTGCTATGGCTGCCAAAGGGCAGGGCTGGGGAAAGGGACCTTGATTAGAAACAATAAAACCTTGGAACCTTACATATCAGACCTAGGAAACCAGGAACCAAGAAGAGCTGATTTAAAAGGGAAAGAAAATGGAGAACAGCAGCTTCTTGTCTCTTATGTGACCCCAACAATGGGTCACCAAAAGCTGGGACCATGTGTGGCTTGGCATTCTGGTTACCATCAAGATCAAGTCTAGAAAAGCCAGGCTAATCTTTACTGACTTTCTGGTTTTCTTCAAGTTCAAAAGGAGCTGCTTGTGGTTTTCATTTTTGTTTTACATTTTGAATACATAATTCATCCACTGGGCTCAAAATTTAAAAAGTGCCCCCCAGCCACCTTGATGCATCCTAGTTATCAGTTTCTTCTAGATCTTTTCAGGGAAGTATGTACCGAGGAGCAAATATGTTTATGTATTATTTTATGTCTTATTTACACAAATGAGAGCACATCAATGTGGTTCTGCACCAAGTGTTTCATGAAAGAACGTATCTTGGCGATGGAGCCTTCTCCATCAGCACACCTGGGGGCGGCCCATTCTTTCACAGCTGCATAGCATTCTGTTTGTGCGGAGCATCCATAACTTAACTAGCCTCCTCTCCATAGGCATATGGGTTGCTCCCAATCTGTTGCTATTACCATCAGTGCTGCAAAGAATAAGTTTGCACAGAGATCATTTTACCTTATGTGTGTGTACCTATGGGAAGAACTGAATGCCTTGAAGTGGAAATGCTGGGTCCAGGAGCAAAGCCTTTGTAATTTTGGCAGATATCAATGCTCTGCTCTCCACAGGGGCACTGGTAATTTTTAAAATGATGTTAATTCAGCCAGCCTGGCAGAGCCACAAAGGCCCCAGAGCAGGAGGGAGGAGATCCGACATTGAGGCCCAACGCCACAGTAACTTGCTGTGTGTCTGTGGGAAAGTCGCCTTCATTAGCTCCTTACCTGAAAAGCAAGGGGACTGAATGAGGATGCCAAATGTCCCTTCCAGACCAAACACCCAGGGACCAGCAACTGCCTTTGCTGGCTTAAGGCGAGCCGGAGAGCAAGGCCCCAAGAATGAGGTCAGAGCTTTCTGCTGTTCTTAGGGCGAGTATCTTAGCCCTGCACCTTCAGATAGAACAAACCAAGCCCTGAAGTGCACACAGCATTTACAGCACTCTCCGGGCACTGTCTGCAGGGAGGCCTAGACCCTGCTCTTCTGGGCTCAGGGAGGGAGGAGGATGCTTGCTTTCCCCTATATTTCCTTTCCATGGTCACAGTTTAGCATGAATTACCTATTTAAGAATTAAAGTCACTACTTAGAAAGGAAAAGAAGCTTCTGGAAAGAGTCCTGGCCTGAGGGTGAGAGGGTCTGGGTTTTAGTTGCTTCACCTGTCTGGGCCACCTTCCTCTCCTTTGACAAATGAGGGGCTTGAACAAGATGAACTTTCACCAGTGCTGTCCAGGCCAGAGAACCCAGGGTACCAGAGTGAATATAAAAGTGTCTAAAGGGAACAGACTTTGGGGTCTGACAGATCTGGGTCTCAGTCCCGAATGCTCTATAGCCCTGCTGTGTGACCTTAGGCAAGTTACTCAACTTCTCTGTGCCTCTATTTCCTCATCTAGAAAATGGGAGCTAATGAGAACAGCCACCTCACAGGGCTGTTGGGAAGCCTGCTAGGTCAAGTGTCTAAAGCAGGTTCTATGGGCCTGGCAGAGAGGACGTGCTCAGTAAAGGGTGCTGTGATGAGGTGCAGGGAATTCCAAATTCTCTGTAAGAAATGAGCTCCATGGGATACTTTAGAGAGGGTGTCCATCCCAACACCCTCATTTTACAGATGGAGAAAGTGCAGCCCAGAGAGGGGGCCATCGGGGGCGTCAGCAGAGGCACCAGTGAGTCTCCCTTCCCTCTTCCCACAACAAAACTGCCAGGCCTCAGCAGAGCTGGCTCTTACTCAGTTCCTTGAGCATGTGGCATTTTCTCTGTCAGCTGGGTCCTGAAGGGTCATCTATTTTCACCTTTCCATCTGGGCTGCAGCTGACACCAGGGTCTGGTCACAGGCCACTGGGGCTGTGAACCCCCAGAATTGCAGCCACCACATTGCACTAGGGCCCGGGATGTTAGGATCAGAGGCAGCCCACTCAAGACCCTCTGCTCTCTGCTCACAGAGGGGACTGGGCTCAGGCCCCACCATCGGACAGGAGGCTCTGAATGCCCCTTCCTAGAAAAGTGGGCACGGACTGAGCTTCATGTTAACCCACAGAGGATGGAGATGGGGCGGAGGGAGAGACAAGGGCAGGCAAGAAGGGCCTGGAAACAACTGCGTGAGGAGTGGGAGGCAGAAGACATGTTTCGAGATGAAACTCACAGGGACTTTGGCCAGGAATGGAATCCTCTCACTTTGTGCCCCAGCCCATAGCACGGCACGCGGTCAGTGCTCACCACGAGGCAATGCATGAATAAGCAAACAGGATGGGGCACTGCAGTGGGAGGCTGGGAGATGCCCATACCACGTGCCTGTGCAGCAGGTGCCTCTTCAGAGGTCAGGAGAGACTATGTCCTCTTCTTCCAAAGGATGCTGGGAGTCTCTATTGGAAGGAGAGTGTAATAAGCATAGTTTTTGGGGATTCAAGCCCAATTCACCACCAACCTCTGCACCCACCCACCAATTCTGAGGGAGAAAGAGCCACCGAGGCCCCATCAGCCATCCCAGATGCCACGGGGGCTGCTCACAGTGCCAAGCTCTGGGACTAAATCATAAAGACATCTGTCCTGACACTTGCCCCACTTTTCCCTGTGGAGACAGGGAGGTGTTAGTAAATATGCATCCACAGAACTATAGGAGCAAAATCTTTCCTTCCTGTAGCCAAAGCTACATAATCTGACTCTTTTCTCATCTTTTCTTCTCTTATCATATATGTAAACAACTTTATAGGAGAAAATAAAAGAATCCAATAAACCCTGAAGTTGTTTCTCATCAAGCCACCCCTAGCGCTTGCCATTGTCCATGAATGTGTTCACTCTCAGAGCAATAACCTGGTGCCTCAGGACACACCTGGCAGCCTACCCCTGTGGACACTGCCTAGGATCCGTCTACTTCAAATACTCACTCTTGCTCATGGGCACAAGACATTCCACCGTATTTGCCTCACCATTTCTTGACTCTCGGGCAACTAACTGCTATAGCAGTAATGCAACTAGGAACTGTGTTGCCCAAATTGTTATTAACATTTTTTTTTCTTTTGGATTTCCCCCCTGGCGTTGCAACATTAGGTGTAAGAGTACAGGGGTCTGACTTTTTTGCCCCTGCAATATGCTGGGGGTGAAGACAGTCTGGGACTCAAACAGATACTTGTACACCCATGTTCATAGCAGCATTATTCACAGTAGCCAAAAGATGGAAAAACCTCAAATATTCATCAACGGATAAATGAATAAAGAACATGTGGTATATACATGTAATGGAATATTATTCAGCCATAAAAACGGGTGGGAAGGAGGGTCAAGGCAGGCGTCCAGAACTTTCTGAGCCAGCTGCAAGGGACTTCCACTGGGGAAACCTGGGACAATCTGAGCATGGATTAACAAGGATGAACTGTAAACCATTGAAAAAAAGAGAGAGGGCCCATGAGTCCATACAGATGATGGATGGATGGATGGATGGATGGATATGAAGGGTGTCTTCCTTAATTTCTTTCAGCAATGTTTTGTAGTTCTCAGTGCACAAGTCTTTTGCCTCCTTGGTTAAATTTATTCCTAACTATTTTATTCTTTTTGATGCTACTGTAAATGGAATTGTTTTCTTAATGTCCTTTTCAGATTATTCATTGTTAGTGTATAGAAATGCAATTGACTTTTGTGTGTTGATTTTGCATCCTGCACTTTGCTTAATCTATTTATTGACTTAACAGTTTTTCGGAATCTTTAGGCTTTTCTACATATAAGATTATGTATACAAGATCATCTGTAAACAGAGGTAATTTTAATTCTTCCTTTCTTTGGAAAAATTTGGATGTCCTTTCTTTTTCTTGCTTAATTGCTCTGACTAGGACTTCCAATACTATGTTGAATAGAAGCGGTGAAAGTAAGCATCTTTGTCTTGTTCCTAATCCTGGGGGAAAATCTTTCAGTCTTTCACCATTGACTATGATGTTAGCTGCAGGTTTTTCATACATAGCCTTTATCGTGTGAAGGAAGTTTCCTTCTATTCCTAGTTATTGAGTGCTTTTATCACGAAAGGAGTTGAATTTTGTCAAACGCTTTTTCTGCATCAAGATGATCACCATTACCCCCTGAATCTAATCCAGTAAGGCTCTTGCCCCATCGCTTCTCGCAGCTGCTTTTACCACTATTATATCTTTGCTAATCCAGTGGCCATTTCTCTATCTTCAATTTACTTGACTCTTCAACAGCATTAGCCTGGGCGATCACTGACGTTTTCTGGAGATGATTTCCAGCACATCACACTCGCCTAGTTATCCTACCTCGCTGGCTGTTTCTTCTTACTCAACTTGCTAGTTCTTTCACATCTGCCTGATTTCTAAACATCAGGGTGCCCAGGCTCAGCCCTCAGGCCTCTTATCTCTAGAAAATCTCATCCAGTCTTATGACTTCAAATACCATCTCCTTGAAGATACCACCCCAGACATCTCCTTGAACTCCTGTATGTCCTCCTGCCTATCCAGCACTTTTACCTGGATGTATTATTACAAGTATCTTAAAATTAACCGGTTCAAAACCAAGCTCTTGATATTTCTGACTAATCAGGCTCTCCTCCCAGTCTGCTTCGTCTCATTATTGACATCTTCATTCTTCACACTGCTCAGGCCAAAACCACGGAGTCATTACTGACCTCTCTTTCTGTCATACCCACATCCAAGCCATCAGCAAATCCTGTTGGCTCTGCTTTCAAAATGTATTATTTAGTCTGATCACTTCTTATTCCCTTCACAGCTATCAAAGCTCCCGATCCTCCCATCCAGGAGGCTGTAGTGGCCTCCTAAAAGGTTTCCCTGCCTCTGCTCTTGCCCTCTATAGTGTGTGCTCAGGATGAGAGCGATCCCTTTAAGATATTAGATCAGCTCTTTTCTGCACAGAGTACAAGTCAAAGTCCTTTCAATGGTCTACAACAGGCCCTGCATTATCCGGCCCCTGTCACATCCTGATCAGGCAATGGATTTTTTTGATATGACATCAAATGCACAAGCAAAAAAAAAAAAAAAAAGGAAAATGGGTAAATTGGATTTCACAAAATTAAAAACCTTTGGGCTTCAAAAGACAACATCAAGAAATTAAAAAGACAACTCACAGAATGGGAGAGTATAGCTGCAAATCATATACCTGACAAGGGACTTCTTTCCAGAACTCTTACAATTCAATAATAAAAATATAAGTAATCCAGTTTAAAAATGGGCAAAGGCTCTAAATGTTTATCTCCAAAGAAGATATACAAATGACCAATAAACACGGAAAAGATGTCTGATCCCACTAGTCATTATGGAAATGCAAATCAAAACCACCGTGAGATGCCACTAGGATGGTTATAATTAAAAAAATGGACAATAACAATGTTGGCAAGGATGTAAAGGAATTGGAACGCTCACACTTTGATGGCTGGAATGTAAAATGATGCAACTGCTCCTTGGAAAGCATCTGGTAGTTTCTCAAGAAGTTAAACAGAGTTATCGTATGACCTAGCAATTTCATTCCTAGGCATATAACTAATAGAATTGGGAACACATGTTCACACAAAAACATGTACACAAATGTGCATAGCAGCAGTATTTACAATAGCCAGAAAGTGAAAACAATCCAAATGTCCATCAACTGATGAACAGATAAACAAAATGCGGTATATCCACACAGTGGAATATTATTCAGCCATACAAATGAATGAAGAACTGATATATGCTACAACATGAATGAGCCTTGAAAACATTAAGTGAAAAAAGACACAAAAGGCCATGTATTATGTGACCTGTTTATGTGAAATGTCCAGAACAGGCAAATCTATGGAGACAGATTAGTGATGGCCAGGGGTGTGGGGGAGGGTGGAATGGAGAGTAACTGCTACTGGGTATGAGTTTCTTTTGTGAGTGAAAAAAAAGTTCTGGGATTAGACAGTGGTAACGGTTGAAAATCTTGTGACTATACTAAAATACTACTGAATTGCACACTTTAAAAAATAAGTAAAATTAAAAAGTGGAACAGTTTTAACAATCTCATTCCATCAACCGTGCAGATGGTGGGTAAGGGAGGAGGAGCCTGGACAAGATCCTTTCCTCTCTCAGCCTCCTGGCCACCAAGTCCCTCTCAACTGCAGGGAATACATGAGGAAGACTTGGGCCTGGAGATCAGGCTCAGGAGATCCGAGAGGGCCCTGGGACATCCAGAGAAGTCCCCAGGGAAGAAAAGGTACGGGTGAGTGCCGGGCTTGCAGCTCAGCACTGGGAGAGTGTACAGGCAGCATGCAGACCATTTGGAACTAGAAATTATATTCATGTGGTACAAGATATAACATGAACCAAGGGGATCTAGAAAAGCAAAGCAAAGGGCAGAAAAACCTAAAGGTAAAGCAAGGGGAGGGGAGGACCCCTGGGCCAGTTTTCTTTCCTGATAAGTAAAATAAAGCAAGGTCTCCAAAGTGAGGTCAAACTTTTCTCCTTGACAATATCAAGGGAATGGACAGACCCTTCTCAATTTGAAGAGCCCTAGCCTGTGTGACCTCAGGAAGGAAACATGAAATTGGACTCCAGCAGGGAGCGGAGCAGCTGAGAAGCACGCTGCGAGCGGAGCTGGCGAGCAGAGCCTCCGCGCCTGCCTCCTGCACGCCTGCCTCCTGCACGCCTGCCT
>RJWJ010030295.1:0-20020 GCA_004363605.1 Indri indri | reverse complement strand
AACATGTCACTAGGTGGTAGAAATTTTTGAGCTCCATTATAATATTATGGGACCACCATGATATATTCAGCCCGTCATTTACTGAAAAGTTGTTACGTGGTCCATGATTAGATATTGTAGAGAGAGTTGTTTGACTAAGCTGCACGTACCCATCACCTAGCTGCAATAATTATGAGCTCATGGTTGACCAATCTTGTTTCATTATATATCTATCAATCCTTACAGATCGTTTTGAAGAAAAATCAAAATATATCATTTTATCTGTAAACATATCACCTTATATACAGGAAAGATAAGGGAGTCATAGAACATATATAATGATGTGCCAATAGCATATCTAAAATAATTTAATAATAATTCATTAAGGTCATCAAATATATAGTCAATATTCATTTTCCCCTAATTTTCTTGTAAAGGTATTTTAATATTTTTCTTGAATTAGTATCCAGATAAGGTCTATTTTTACATAAGTTTCTTAATTATTTCCTAATATATAGATTACCACTCTCTTTTTTCATTATAAATTTTTATTGAATAAAACAGACTATTCATCTCATATAGTTTCCCACAGTTTAGATATTGCTGTAACAGGTAATTGTCCCTTGTATTTTCTCTATATTATAGTAGCCAAGTCACATCCAAACAATTGATGAGATTCAGGTTCTATTTTGCAGGGGCAAGACTATCTCACAGGTAGTGGGGTTTTCTTCCATGAGAGTTTATCTATGTATTTTTGCATCAGCAAGTCTATAATATGTGTTTCTCATTTGAAATGTTAGCAGTCATTGATTATCATTGTCTAGATGAACAATTTCATTTTAGGTTCCAAAATAGTGATAGTCTAATCTCATCATTTATTTTTTATTTATTAGCTGAAATTCTTCAGCAAAGAAAAATTTTCATCCATTAACACTGTTTAGTTACCCTGAGGCACAGTTTTCATACCAAATGCCACAAAAATACTTAATATTTTTCTTTTATTAGCCAATTTTCAAAATAATGAGTTTGTTCCCTATCAGTTTACAAAAAGGAGTAATGGTTTTTTGTTTGTTTGTTTTTATACTTAGTGCCATTATTAACATACAGATTTAAACATATTGCAGTTATTATTCTTACAGATGTTCAAATTGTTAATGTTTAATAGTAGAAATTATTCTGGTTGATTTCTCACCCCTCTTGAAGTGATCCTAACAATCTTTTAAAGGTTCCTTGCTTTCTAATATGACAACATGTGCCAGGCTGATTTGGATGTTTCCTACTCTAGACTGAAGTAGCCATTTCTCCAAGGAATCCTGATTCCTTTTAATAGGAAATGGAATTTAAATTCCACAGTCTGGGTGTTAAGGCATTCAACTGCTTTCAAAGCACATTACAGGAGAGAGAACAACATGTTATCTCCAACCTTATACTAATAGATGTAGTTTTACATCCTTCAAATTTCTGTTACCTTTATTTGAATCTGTGGAAGCAATTAACTGGTTAATCTCCTGTTTTGTAAAACTAATTAATGTTCATGTTGTTGGTTATGCAATATAAATAAGTGATTTGCTAAATTTATATGGAACAAAAGCAATAACTTTTTCTGACTCAAAATTGTGTCAAACTGACAATTGATTTTTCTTTTTCTTATAGTTTGAGAATAGAGGAGCAAAGATCTTATTTCATCCTGTTCAATATATTCTTAGCAGGCCTAAGAATTGACCCCAATAATTTCGTATATGGGGAGTTACTTTCTAGAATTTTGGGAATTAGAAATTATTAATAGAAATTCTTTCTTGATATGAAACGTTCTCCCTTTCTATCTCTTTCAGATAGCACCTTGAAACCATGAAGACCTACGATTAAGTGGAGAAAAAGGTGATAGACAATAATCATTATAGAACTAACAACAGTTAACATGGTAAAGGTTTTCTGTTGCTAATGTATTTCTGAGGTTTATTTTTTCTATATTTATTTGTTATTTCCTTTTGTCCCCTTTCTTTAGCTTCCCTTTTGTGCTATGGTTTAAAAAATAATTTTTGTGAGCCTATATTCTCTTTGGCAATTTGAGAGATTTCCAATTCTGGCTTCTGTGGAGTAGCTAGATTCAGGCCAGTCAGATGGCCTATCCTGGTGTCACAGGGCTTGGGTTCGAGGAACCATTATTTTACTTAACAATGGCATCAAAGTGTGAAAATAGTGATGCTGGCAATTCAGATATACCAAAGAGAAGCCTAAAGTGCTTCCTTTGAGTGAAAAGGTGAGAGTTCTCGACTTAGTAAGGAAAGAAAAAAAAAATCATATGCTGAGGTTGTTAACTAAGATCTATGGTGAGAAAAAAATACTCTATAGTGAAATCATGAAGAAGAAATTCATGCTAGTTTTGCTGCCACACCTCAAACTGCAAAAGTTACAACTACAGTGTGTGTTAAGTGATTAGTTAAGATGGAAAAGGAATTAAGTTTGTGGGTGAGAGACATCAACTGAAATGTGTTCCACTTGATGGCAATCAGATTCAATATCATTCGAGGTTTCAGGCATCCACTTGGGGTCTTGGAATATATTTCCCACAGATAAGGGAGGACTATTATAGTGACATCTTTTATTGCTTTGGCCTTCACATAATTTGCTGATTCCTAAAATTTATGGAGCAAGAAATAAACAAGCCAAACAAAAAGTGGTTGCTAAAAGGCTAGAAAGCTAAGCAGTGTCAGAGAAAAAAACTGGAACTCAGAGACTAAAGAGGAGGAGCTATGGACAATAGCATTGGCATTTAATTAAGACCCTTGATGGGCTATACTCTATTAGTAAGGGCAAAACAGACATAAAGCAGACCTCGAGGTTGGAATGAACTCAATCTTAAACAATCTCAATTCCAAATTGGATCAAGATAATCTGCTCCTGCTTTAATAACCTACCAAAAAGAAAGCAAATCTTTTCTGGAAGAATAAACTCCAGAGCTTCCATAATTTTTCATACTTTCATTGGAAAATGGCCAGCAGAAAGGAACAAATGACCAAAAACAATGAGAAAAATATATCAATAAAGTAGGACCCCCCCCCCCCCCCCGCCGGTGATCTAGATATTAGCATAATCAGATACAGGTTTTAAAATAACAGTGATTGGTAAGAACATAAATGACATGATAAAGAATTTTACCAACACACTAGTATCTATAAAAAGAATCCAATCAAAATTTCAGGTAAAAAAAAAAGTAGAATTTCTGAAACCATAAATTTGTCAGATAGTTTTAACAGCAAAAACTATAAAAAGCAAAAGAGATGGTTAATGAACTGGAATATCAGTCAGTAGATGATATGTGGATTAAAGAATAGAAAAAATACTTTGAAACATTCAGGAAAGAATACAGGACATTTGAACATGGTGAAAGAGTGAGTCTAAGGCAGTATAATTAGGGTCTATAAGAATAAGACTAAAGCAATATTTATAGAAATATTAGCCAAGAACCACCCAAACTGACAGATTAGTAAATATATGTATAAATCTAAATGAATGCTGATTACATAAAATGATAATAATACTGTCTTGTTGCCTTTAAAACAAACGAAGAATGAAAATACATATAAACAAGAGCAAAAACATGAGGGTGGGGAAGAAGGAATAGACGGTTAGGGATATAAATACATCTAAAAAGCATCTATTCTAATAATACAGCTAACGACAACAATAAGGCAATAAGATATTTGGAAGATCTGAACAACACAATTAACAAATTGGACCTAGTGGACAAATCCGCAACACTGTAACTAGTAATTACACAATGCACCTTTTTTCCTCAAGAGTATATGGAACATTTACCAAAGGAACTATATTCTGTGTCATTAAAAAAAGTCACAACAAATATCACAGGACTGAAATCATATATAGTATCTAAACACAGTAGAATTTAGGTATCAATAACAAGATAATGAGAACATTCACATGTGTTTGCAAATGAAAGAAGACACTTAAAATAACATATGGGTCAAATGAGAAATGGCAATTGAAATAGTTTAGAAATATTCTAAATGTATCGTTGTCTGGAGGCCAAAATATAAAAATGCTTAAAGGAATGTCATAGATGTATCTTGATAATGGTGTCTATATGACACACAAATAAGCAATAAATAATTTTCATTCCAAGCAGTCACACTGGTGTCCTGTAGACAGAAGAGTCAACTGATGGAGCATTCTGCATTGCAGCTTCTTCACTTAGTACTGTATAAATTCGGTTTGGGTTAGATATATGTAATAGAGTTAAGTACTGCAGATGGAAGGTGATCTTGAAGTCCTAGAGCTACAAACTCTTTGAATACTGTTGAAAAGGAAGCCATTGTTTGGTCAAATGATTTCTTGTACATGTCTTGAAAGACAAATTGCTCATCTAATGCTTAACATGCACTGAAAGTGAAAACAATTAGTATGGCGGATGCTACTTTCAGGGAAAAATATTTTCTTCACACAGCAGATGCAGGAACATAAGGCCAGCAGTGGGTATCAATGCTAAACTGTCACTGAATTGCACAAAAACAACAGGCTCTAACAAAATAACTAGTGTTTTCAAACTTGCTATGCTAGGAAGGAGTCCTTTGCCAGTCTCCTTTAAAAAAAACATCATGATGTCCATCTACACTAATTTGTTTTGACATACATCTGTGTTAAATGATAAATTTAAGGATCAAACAGGAAATCTAATGTCTGTGTGACCAAAACATGTGGTAAAACTGTAATGTCAGTATTTCATTTTTTTTTCTTTTTAGGGCAGAGTAAATTCATTATTTTTAAATTCTTGTATCTGCAGTGACATTGAGCCATTCTATAATGTCGCTTCCCTATCCTGATAGCTCTGTTTTGCATTTATATCACATCGTTCATATAAGAAAAGGTGATTCAGTTTTTCAAATTAATTAACATTTATAGAATAGGGGATTACTCACTTAGAATCTCAAATACAAAATTTCCAATAACTCACAAATTATCCTACTAAACACAGAATTTTCAAATATTATTTTCTGAGCTCTTTTCAAATTACATGAGAAAGCAGCTTACTCTAGGTTGTGATATCAAGTTAGAGGGCTGAAAACTCCTTATATTCAAAACTATCCTTGAAAATTCCCTAAACTCCTATAGAATGTACATGGGTTTGTGTATATATCCTCTAACATAATTTTGAGCACTCTAACATTCGAGAACCACTGAAATAAGCTAAAGGAAAAAAACAAAGGAATATTTATGTGAACATGGCTCAGTATTTATTTCTTTGTAGTTTAAAAACAAAACCAAAACAAAACAAAATAACCAAGCAAAAAACCCCCAAAACAGGAATCCAAACCAAAACAAAAATGTTCAAATTCCTAAAGATATATGAGGGATGCTTGTAGAATTCTATTTTAATATAACTTGGATACCTGTTAATAAATGTGCTTAATGTAAAACACATTTTACGGTGCAACTCTTCTATATCCTCTCTCAATTTAATAAATAAATAAGATACAGCCAACTAAAAGTTTTAAATGAAAGAGAAATGAAAAAACAATTCTGTGTTATTCATGTTAAAAATCTCAATACGTTTAATTTCTAAATGCTTTTTATAATAACCAAAAAAAAAAGATATTAACATTCAATGACTAGCATGAATATTTGCATTTCTTTTTTTTTCTCTAGGGGATGGTGTTTCCCTTTGTTGTCCGGGCCAGAGTTCAGTCGCTATTCATAACATGATCATCATAGTACGCTGTAGCGTCTCCAACGCCCAGGCTCAAATAGTCCTACCGGCTCAGCCTGGCCAACAGCTGGTAGCTGGAATTACATGCACACATCACTTGCCAGGTATTTCTTTTTTATGAGTGTGATTTCAATAGTTTGGCAAAGGCGCCACAATTATGAGCTTTGGCTTGGATATGATCTGTTATTGTAAACGTCCTTGCCTGCTTTAAGATTCTCTTGTAATTCAATCTTCTCAATCTGGCCAAATGAAATTTTTCCTATGGCATCATTTTGATTTTTCCTACCTACCCCAAAACCTTTTCTACCCTCTTATATTTTGCCCACCAAATTTCATCCAGACTATTTCCTTCTTCTTTTGACTTCTCTGCAGTTTTCAATCTTCTACCTTCCGTGCTATAATAATTACCTATGCATGCCCTAGCAGTGGTCCCCAAACTTTTTGCCACCAGAGACCAGCTTCATGGAAGACAATTTTTCCATGGACTGGAGTTGGAGGCGATGGGTTCAGGATGATTTAAGTGCATTACATTTATTGTGCAGCCAAACCTCTCTGCTAATAATAACCTGTATTTGCAGCTACTCCCTAGCACTAGCATCAGCTCCACCTCAGATCATCAGGCATTAGATTCTCGTAAGGAGCAGCAACCTAGATCCCTTGTATGCACAGTTTACAGTAGGGTTGGCGCTCCTATGAGAATCTAATGCCACAGCTGATCTGACAGAAGGCGGAGATTATGCGGTGATGAGAGCAATGGGGAGGAGCTGTAAATACAGAAGAAGCTTTGCTCGTTTTTTCCCTACTGCTCACCTCCTGCTGTGCAACCAGGTTCCTAACAGGCCACGGAACAGTACTGGTCGATGGCCAGGGTTTGAGGACTGCAGTCCCACAGGGCTACTAGCTATTCTCCTAAGCCTTGAATTCTCTGCTTCAGTTGCATGGGTTTTGTTCTTTTCCTGATCTGCAGTATTTTCCTTGCAATCTCTGCTTGTTATAGTCTGCAAAATTTCATCTTAAGTACCTTCTTCATGACAACTTACCATAAAACAGTTCTATATCTTCAGATATTTTTATGGTACCATTGAAGTAAAAGGAAAAGAGGAAGAGAAGAAGAGGAGGAAGAATAAAAAGGAAAAAAAATGATCTTATTGTTCTTAGGCACACTATTTACTTCTCATCCCAGTTTTCCCTTCTTCCTCCACTTCTTTTTCATGTCTTCCTCCCCACTCTCATTTATTGGAACCCTATGTGCCATACAATTACCTAGGCATTTCATACATTGTTTCTAATGCTTTCAACAATCTCATGCAATATAATTAGCCTCATTTGGCAAACATATAAATCAAGGCTCAAAGTAAGCGGCAGAGATGAGAATCAAACCAAAATGATTCTACCACAATGATAATAACTATCCTTTGTGGTGCATCTACTATACTTAAGTTTGTTTCCCTAAATAAGCTAATGGTTTGCCCATAAGATTGTGCAATCTTATCTCTAAGTGATAACTCAATGAAGTATTTATTATTACAGGCAAATAAATGTCCCTTAGTTTGCTTAGAATATCTTATATAATTGCTTTCTTCACATTATGATGCCTAAATTTTAATGTGACCTTTCTGAAAATAGCTTTATGTCTCCTGAGAGTCAAGTGGGTGATTTATGCATAGCCCACTGCTACTGAAAGACCATTCATTTTAGAGATTAATGTTTCCCAATCCCTCACCAGCTGAGAATGCCAGGTGAAAAAGGAATGGGCATTACAAAAGGATGGCACAAAACCAAAACTTAAGGCCTTTCCTTCTCCCCGTCCATTTCTCAATCCCCAAATCTTTCCCCCCAAGTCACGTTCCACAGAGAATCTGGAGTGTGGGTTCCATACGTTAACTGGTAGCACCATTTCCATAATCACTCCGCCATGCTGAAGCATTGCCCTCCACTGAGCTGTTACTCCCTCATTTCCGGCAGTTCGAGAATTGCCAGTAAACGTGACTACACACAAAGGAAGTTGCTTTGCCAGCAGCTCTTGCAGCTGTGGCATATTCTGCTCTCACCGTTTAACTGCAGGGCTCACAGTTCAGTCCATGTGGGATATAGCAAGGGCTAGTTGTTTATATAATCATCACTTTGGGTTTCTACATAATAGTGTTTTTATCAAAATGTTTCTGGACTTTAATGAGAATTTGAGCTCTTATAATTGGATAAGTGTCTCAAGTTTCTTACAATAAAATCAACTGTGATTTCGGAAGATGAAATTACAGACCAGTCCCTAATCTGTCATGACTGAGATCTACTCCAAACCCCAACTGGATTTTCTGGAAATTTCAGTGGAAGTACCTTAAAAAGAATAGAGATTTATCAAAATAAATTTGATGTCTTTGTGGTGCTTGCATTTATTTTTCCTTTTTGGGGGTATATTTTCACAAGAGTATTGCTGTAATTACAAATTTATTTTGAAAAAGTGAACATTTAAAAATGAAAAACACTAGATACACCAAAAAAATGCCAGTAGTTAGTAGTGAAAATGTAGGACTATATCAACATATGAGTTCAAATATATTCTCTTCTAATTTATTTTTTCCTGTATAAATATTATTAAAAAATAAATTGGCATATAAGATGTGAAATTTTTCATTTTTTTAAAAAAATGGAAGAGAAAAGCTGTGAGAATATTTAGGAAGCAATGATCAAAAGGGTCCGTCAAAATTGACAAACACATTTTCCCTTATTGATGCTTCTACTTCTCTGACTTTTCTCTTTGTCGTTTGTTTTTTCTTCCTTATGACTCTAATTCTTTTGCCTGTCACTAACGATTTTTCTCTCCCAGAATTATATTTTCAGCCATCTTTTCTTCCAATCCTATTTGATTCCATCTTTCCTTTGGCTCCAATTAATCCTATATATTTCCCCCATATTTATCTCTAACCATTATTTTTTCTTGAGCTACAGTTCCTGTTTTAGTATAGGAATGTTATATCAATTCCCTCTAGGGATCAAAGTCCCCTGTCCCTGAAAATTATCCTTTTAAATGAGACTTATTTCCTTTGGGCAACATACTGCACCCTGAAGTAGCTGAAGTCTGGCTAATATAACATTTTTATAGTACAGGTAATACTACATTTAAACTGTGAGAATGTGAATTTTTTGCTATAGAATATAAAGAGACAAGTTCTCTGTTTGTGTCTAGGAAACCTAACCACTTTTGATAAGAGATAGGATTAGACCCAGTGTCTTCATAAAAGACAAGATCTAATGGTTCTCTATTCAGGGAAGTCAGTGGCAGCAGGAGATGAACCTACTATAATGCTACAGTTGTGCTTGATGTGACTTGTGGAAAGTCTGTTACTCTCTTGACCAGAAGAAAGAAGAATCCAACAACATCTGGTCACCCTTCCACCTCCCACTGCCATTCTATTTTGTTCTGCTACTGATTTGAGCCATTCTGTTTGGTAGGTGTACAATTGTAACCCTTCATTCTCTATGAACGAAAGGCAGGGGCATTAAATCTTGTTTATATTTGACTCATACCTAAAGGGTCTGTGTTCCACATATAAAGACTCAGTTGGAGGGAAAAAATAACTTACTTATAGATCCACCTCTACAACCAGAGAGGTAGTTTTTAATGAGAACAATATCATCCCACATGGCTACTTGCATCCTGCAGATGTCCATCTGCGGGTCCTGAAAGCTCGAAACCTCTGCTCGTACAAACCTGAGCTTGTCTCACAATCACAAGCCTATTCCTCCTCTGGTCCTTGTTGCTGGCATCAGCATTAGTTCAGTCTATTTATAAACTTTGAAGATAGGTTTGGCTCCTTTCCCTCTTTCCTTCTATATCTGGTCAATCACCAGTCTAGTGGACATCTTCAACCTATTTCTACTGCCACTATCTTAATCCAGGTACCCACTATCTCTCACTATCCTAAATAGTCTACTCATAACCACTCTCCACATCTTCCCAGTGGTTTTCGAAGGACAATTCCCCAACCAGCAATATCAGAAACATGTGGGAACTTGTTAAGAATACAAATTCTTTGGCTACATGCTAGCCTACTGAATTGGAAAACCTGTGGTTTAGGGGTCAGACATCTATGTCTTAAAAAGCCTCTAAATGATTCTGATGCATGTTGAAGTTTGAGAACCACTGGTATAGAGTTAACTTGGAAGAGCACAGATCATATCATATACATTGCTTGGTCAAAATATTCAGTGGCATACAGAGACTCCTGATCACACCAGATAGCAACATTTCATGATCATCTTCTTTTATTCACTTCACAAATTTATGGGCATTTTAGACACAAGCACGTGTTTTAACCTTCATTTTGCAAGAAACCTGAGATTTAGGGAGATTAAGTAACTTGCCCAAGGACAAACAAGTAGCAACTGACAGCTGACAGAGACATCTAATCCTTTTCACTAAGCCATAGTAGTTAATTATTTGTTGATTGGTTTGCTTGTTTGTTTGTTTTGCACAGGGAGTAGATGAATGAATAGGGGGTGAACATAAGAATTACTGGTCCAATCATCAAAATTCATATGTCTTAGTCTGTCTGTTTTCTGTTGCTGTGACTGAATACCACAAACTAGGTAATTTATAAAGAATGGAAGTTTATTTAGCTCACAGTTCTGGGAAGTCCAAGAGCATGGCACCAGCATCTGGTGAGGGCAGGGCAGAAGGTGTCATATGGTGAGAGGGCAAGAGCTTGCATATCCACTTAGGTCTCCTTGTTTCTTCTTAAAGCCACTCATCCCACCATGTGAGCCCCACCCTGATGACCATATCTAATCTTAATTACCTCCCAAAGGCCCCATCTCCAAACACGATTAACATATGAATCTGGGAACTAAGTTTCCAACACATGAAATTTGGAGGACACATTCAAATCATAGCAATGTGAGTATTTTACTAAAGTTTTCAAAAATGATGTCTTTAAAATAAATAAGAGAAAATATAGGCCATATCAAATACAAGTTGGTCTATAACCAAAAGTGTTTCTCAACACCAGTATGCAGGGAAATCTCTAATGATCTGATTCTGACCCATTTTTCAAGTCCTGTGCTGTTGCATATTTTCATAAGGGATTTGGATAAGGATATTGGCAGGAAATTGAACATATGTGCAGATGATAAAAAGCTACAAGAGATATCCAATGTGTAGAATGAAAGAATAGAAATCCAAAAAGTCCAACGAAATTAAAAAAAAAAACTAAATGATTGTAATAACAAAGAATTTAATAGAATATATTCAGTCAAAAAAAAAAAAACATGTACAAGCATTAAACAGTTAAGAGTCAAGAGTTAGGCTGTGGAATCAGGCAGATCTAAATTTGAGCTATATGTTTTATTTAACTCCTTACCTGAGTGATCTTTGGCATTTTACCTAATATCCCTGAGCTCAATTTCCTATTTGTATAATGGAAAAATTGTTGTAACTACTTTTTAGAATTAGTGTTGACTAACTATTAATATAAAATTCTCACCAGAGAGGCTAGATTATGGTACACATGAAATCAGTGTTTTCTACTCTATTTATATATCACACCAACTTTGCTATCTGGAGGGAACAAATATATCACCTAAACTTCATAAAACCATCTTATAGATCTGAGTACTACATGATAGGATAAACATTAACAAAAGGAATCTCATCCAGAGACACTGAAAAAAAAAAAATGGAATGATAGGAAGCCAAAAGGAAAAAAAAAAAAAAAAAAAGGAGATGCCTAACCAGGAAGATTAACTCCAGAAGAATGACTAATTCAAACTTTTAGGAATTGCTTTGTGAGAGAGAGACTAGAATACAGAATTTGTAATAACAGATAGAAGTCACGAGGAGATAGATTTCTATCAGGACAAGAAAGAATGTGCGCACGGTCCCTGAGTTATGATTGTTCAATTTAGGATTTTTCAACTTTAAGGTTGTGTGAAAGTGGTATCTGTTCAGTAGAAACTGTACTTTGAATTTTGAATTTTGATATGTGATATGACACTCTCTGAAGATGATGGGAGAGGCAGTGAGCCACAGCTCCTTGATCACAAGGGTAAAAAAATGATACCCTACAGTATATTCTGTTGCCAGCATTTTTGGGATGTTGTGTTTTGTATTTTCACATCCCACCATGTCTACAAAACTCCCATTTTTGACTTATAATATTTTTAACTTATGATGGGTTTCTCAGGATACAGCCCCATTGTAAGTCGCGGAGCTTCTGTATTAACAGTTAGACCTGCCTAGGAGAATGCCAGTAGTGTAAGTTTTTTATATGACTAGTAATATTCAAATACAGGTGAGAGGTCACTTGCTGGGGTTATGAAAGAAATGATGGAAACACCAAATCGGTGGGTGAAATAGAGGAAAAATTTTGACTGAAGGATTTGACTTCAGTGACTAATGTAACTGTGATTTGCACTAATCATTACTTGTATCTTAGTAGTGCCAAAGGAATGAAAACATTACCTCCTGTACCTTTCATTACTATTTCTTGAATGAATTGTTAAAATATTATCATAAATCCTCTCTCCTATATTAAATTTATTTTTTTGTTATCATTCTCCATTAACATTACAGAGATCCATTTAATTGGAGGCATCTAATCTATTATACTTTGGTTATAAATGGGTCCGTCTCTCTTATTTCTCTCTTTTTGTATTAAACTAGAAGAGGGTAACATAATTTTTAAAGACAGGGTGATTTTATACATTACTTTTTATACCAGATATTTGGAGATGAAAAGGGGGCAGTAATCAAATAGGCTGCCAGAACAACAGGTATAAACCAGACATTCTGGGCAAACTGGAATATATGATCACTCTAAATATAACTGATTAAAATCATTAATGTTCAGTTTTTTAAAAAAATCTAATTCTTGAGAATGCTTTGTGGGAAAAGAGTTCTGTGAGAGAGAACCACACATACAACAAATCTCCCCAAGAACTGGCTATAATAGACTTTGATCTTTCAGGTGGGATTTGTTCTTCCCTAAATGCACCAGGTTCTTCTTTTTGGCATTTTATTTTGTTTATTGATTATGGGTCACCATATCAGTGCAACAACAAAAGATAGCCCTTTAATTAAGTAATAATGTCTCAATTAAATAGACACAGGCCAAAGTGTCGAGTAAGAATAAAATATGAAATTCTTTTCCATTTTTTTTCATTTTTCCATATTTCCATTTTTTTCTTATTCTTTTTAAAGAAGTAAGTTAACTGACTGAAAATTTCATTTTTTTTCTGTAGCACTTAAAAAAAAAAAAACTTTCAGAAGGGAGAAACTTTCTGCCTTTATAATGTTTCCAGTATGCCTCTGTGAATTATGCACCTTTTTTAAACATGATTTTGAGATGACTGGAGCTTTGGAGAGGCTTCATTATCTAAACATATTTGGACTGATGGGGAGGCTAGATATATAATTTGCTCAGATGATGAATCGCCAGTGCTGAATAATGTGAAAAATTTTAATATCCTGAATCATTTTGAATGTGCAAAACTGGGCAGAGAGCCAGGGAGGTACAATGGATTAATAGGCTGATCTGTCACTACTGAAGATATGAGTTCAAATCTTGATGCCCAGAGGGGGTGAGATTGAGCTCACAATTGGCTTTTTAGACATTGAGAGGCAGATCTCAAAGGAATATAGAGAAGGTGTGAAATTTAACAAAAGAAAAGAGTAAGCTGCTTGGAAACTTCTTAAGTTTTGGGGGAGATGGGGGAAGGTACAAGAAAAAATGTAGCAAATTTATGATTTTATCCAACCAACATGTAAATTATTAATCTCAGTCAAATTAAAAACATGATAATAGAAAAGGCTTTCATATGCTTATGAGTTTTGGGTTCATCCTATACTAGGAATGGATTTGGGGAATTAAAAGGCAAATAGAAAAAAGGCAAGTGGGCAATTCTTCCAGCCAGAGGTTTTATATTATTTTATTTTCTAGTATTAAGCCCATAAGCAATCTATATTTAAAATAAAAAATAGCTTAAGACATAATTTTTATGTAATTTGAGAATCTTTTATGAGTTAAAAGCATAAAATATTTTCCAACGATTTATTCATAAAAAATGTATTAGGTTAAGAAATCTAATGAAATCATCTATATTTGACCATTTTTACCTTCAAAAATGGCAATTTCATGTAGTTAAGTCTAATAGATTTATTTGTTTATACAAGAATGAGAGAAAGCCTATACTGAAAATTGTGTTATTCACATTAAATATATTTCCTCATTTAATCTTCACTGCAATACTGTATGGGAATTTAGATCTGGAAAATTCAAGTAACTTTCCCCAGTCCCAAAGGTAAAATGTGGCATAACCAATATCAAACAAAGGCCCTTTTGACCACCAAGGCTGCCATGTATGATATGAAGGTTTTTCACTGCACAAGGAGTGCAGCTAAGGAGTAAAGTGAGGTCTTAAATTTAATGTATGTTCTACACAACTAGCTGGGAGCCCTGGGTGGCAGATTGTATTTTCCAAAAAAGGCTGAACCAATATATAACCCATCCCACATGCATTTCTTACAGTGTGATATTGACTGCTCCTCCATTGAAAGGCAGATTTTATTTTTTTTTTCCTTCAAGTGGGCAGAACTTTACAACTGCCTTCAACAATGCAATGGAGCAGAAGTGACACCGTATGACTTCTGGGGTTAGATTAGCAAAGGAAGCATGACTTCGCCTTAGTGCTTCCTCTCTTAGAGCAAGTGCATTGGGGACCCTGAGCCCATGTGTTTTTATTATTAAATTTATTTTTATTTACCAAGGCAGTTTGCAATTTACTTGATATATTGCATCTTTTATTTTCAGGTCGGGAAAGGAAGAGCTGAGGGTGTTGATGATGAGAGTTAACCTGGAACATGGTTAAAAAAAAACTTTTTGAGAAATGTTTACATGTGGAAAAAAAAAATCAGCTTGAAACTCGATGGAATACTAAGCATTTCTCAGACAAATAAAATCAAAATGAAACTCAGGTTCAAGTGACTAAAGTTCTTTTTGTCCCTCGAAACAACCTATGTTTGTATAAAATGTTGATATAACAGTCATACCACTTTCTTAAGTGATAACATTGATAAAAGACATGATGAACTCGAAAATGTATCTTTGGCAAACACAGTCAATATTCCCTAAAGGGCCCTACATAAATTAAACATGTAGGAAGACATAGCGCAAGGTAAAATGTGTAGAGATTTCATCAGTCATCCACCTCCTTGACTTATTTCAAGCTCTAGGTACAGTGACCAATGAATATTTTCATGGCCGTTATAGATCCATGAGACTGTTTAAAATCCAAAGCTATATACTGTTCCAGAAAAATAGACTCTTAACCCCAGTTATCTTATCAAGTCAGGCTGTACACTTTTTATAATGTATTATATCACTGTGATAGAACAGTAGCTACTTTTTATTTAAAGAAAGAGCTGTGCATTTTTTATTTCTGTTACTCTCTTAAATTTAAAATTATTTAAGCATATTTTCTTCTCTCTTTTATTGGCCAATATTAACCATACTGCTAATCTAACTTTCGCTTGAGATGATCCAGAGCCACCCAAACCCATTCTCTGCTGAGATGACATGCAAATCAGATTAACATGCTTGCGTTGCAGACTTAGAGATAAGATTGTTGCTTCTGGGGCTTTAGTAATAAAAATGCCTCTAATGTTTACTACTTTTTGTTCCTGGCTTGGCAGTATATCTCCACAGGAATGTCTTTCGGCAGATGAGTTTTCTAAGGCAAAGATCTACTCAGGGAGGCAGGGAAATTCAGCAAAACCATTTTAGGAAATCAGAGAAAACATTTGAGGGTAAGGATTTAATTATAACATAAGGGATTTAGATTAGACATTCAGGCATACTTGAAAAGAAGCCTACAAGAAAGTTTGTCTTTTTTTTTTTTTTCAATCATTCAGTAGATGTACCTGTCTACAACAACTGAAACATGATCTTGATTTAAACCAAAGATGTGAACAAAACACTTGTTGAATTTATCAGTCCAGTTGCTAGGTGTTTCCAATATTGTTTGTTTTTGCCAACCTAAGCACACAAGATGGATACGATCTCATTACAGGCCAGTTCAAATACATATGCTCAGACAAGAAAAAGGCAAGTCACACTTTGTCATGCATGTGAATTCCCAGGCTGTTCACTAATGGCCTAACTCTAGTGCATGAATAAATTGAGGGATTGGAATCTTCCTTTCCTCAGTCAGTCACAGCTCCCAAGTGAAGCTTTGCTTCTTAAAGGCTGTTTTTTCTTTTTTTGTTTGTTTTGTTTTTTTAATATTATAGGTAAGCCAACTATTCCAGCCAGAACGTTTAGTGCTTGACCAGAGGAAGAGTCACCTATCCCAAAGCTGGAGAGAAAACTGGCTTTAGACTTGTGGCAGGCAGTGTGTCTGTCCTCAAGGATGCATTTTTCTTTTCTTTTCTTTTTAATTTAATTTTATTTTTTTGAGACAGAGTGTTGCTCTGTCAGCCGGGCTAGAGTGCCGTGGCATCAGCCTAGCTCACAGCAAACTCAAACTCCTGAGCTCAAGTGATCCTCCTGCCTCAGCCTCTCGAGTAGCCGAGTAGCCGAGATTACAGGTGCAGACCACCACACCAACTAATTTTTTTTCTATTTTTAGTAGAGATGAGGTCTTGCTCTTGCTCAGGCTGGTCTTGAACTTCTGACCTCAAGCGATCCTCCCGCCTTGGCCTCCCAGAGTGCTAGGATTACAAGCATGAGCCACCTCACCTGGCCCCTAAAGCATTTTTCAAAAGTGGGTTTTGGATGGCATCCCATGGAATTTACACATGCTGATTGAGTTGAGATTAAAATTTAAAGAATAAGTAAATAAAGTACTAGAAGTAATAACAGCAGAGCTCCACAGCAGTTTTTAAGAAGTAATGTGCTATGTACTAGGTTAGCTACTTTGTTTTCATCTTCTTTAATTATCTCACTAATCCTAAAGTTATGGGTTAATATTTCCATCTCAGAGAAGAGGAAATTGAGAATCAGAGAAGTTAAAAAAAAAATATCCCAGTAGTAAACTGGAATTATATCTATGTTCTGAGTCCAAAGACCTCACATTTTTAGGCATGCAAACTATTATATCACTCTCATTCTAACTACTGAAATCATGACCCTCTGGCTATTATTTGTGTTTGGTATGTTTTACTTGCTTCACTGAGCAGCTTATACACTTTAATACAATTGTTCTGATAGATCTGTTTTGACTCATCTTAACAGCCTGAAAGACTGGACATCTGTTTGCCACTGTATTTTGTAATTGCTTTTAAAACAGGGCCTTGATGTTAAAGAAAATGACCATCCAAGCTTCTCAAACTCTTTGTAAAGAGAGAAAAATGTTTCTGAAAAGTAAACATGACACTTTATATTCAAGGTCAGTTTTTATATTAAAGCCAGAAACAAAACAGATTATTTTTATATTGACTTAATATGTCTATGCTGGCATAAATGGTCACATTTGATACTTGCTATAGTACTTAGTTCTTCCCTCCTGAAATCCTCAGTGAACACAGTTACATTCCCTGCAGCAGACCACATGGGGCCTAATATGTACTTAAGACCATTTGTTCACATGACAGCTAAACACATTTTAAGGTCTTGTGACTTAATTCATTAATGCCACAGCTTGGTGCAACCTTTAGTCTGGGTCATATAATTCTCTGTGGTCCTTTAGCTTTAGATATAGTGGGAAGCTACTTTGTCTAGCAAGAAAATGCCCTTGATCCGGCAGGATATAAATCTGATGATGTGCTGCTCTTTTAAGAATGGGCCTCTTTCTCCTTTCAGTCAGAACTCTCATGGCATTAACCCAAAGCACCCTCAGTCTCACCAAACCCTGCTCTCTCACCCCTGTCGGTTAAATGCCTTCTCCTTTCTGGCATTATTCTTTTCTTAAATGAGAGAAAATCTGTTTTAGCATATTACCATTTTACTTTATTATTTTATTTTCGCTTTCTAATCTCTCAAATGGATGAACTTTCCTGGCTCTATTGATTTCTGCTTCTATTGATTTCTCTATGGCAAGTATTTATTGCCTGTTTACCCCTTAACCTGCTGCATTTTGCCTTCTTGCCTTTCCAGTTGGCAGAAACTGCCCTTTTGAAAGTCACCTGAGACTTGCTAATGACTGAATTCAGCAATTTTTCTCAGGTCCCCTACCCCATATTTTTTTAATAACTTCTCTAAACCACCTTAATAGTGTGGCTAACATTTATTGAGCTTCCACTACAAGGCACTTGTAAGCTCTTCTTATTGATGCTTCATAGAACACTACGAGGTAGATATTCTACTTAATATCCATTGCAGATGAGAAACTAAGTCTCAAACAGATAAAATAAGTCATGCAGCTGCATTCGAAATACGAGAAGTTAACTCCTTAGCCTATACTCTCTACTTGGGAGTCCCTTATTTTTCTCTGCATTAATATTAACTTGGCGACATTAATAATGACAGGCTTCCTCTGCATTGCATTGAAAAATTTTTCCTTCACATACCTCATCTTCCCAACTAGATCATAATTTCCTAGATTATAAGGACTATATTTTTTAATTCCCAAAAATATGTCCTTCTGTGATTTGCATAAGTAGTTAGTACTGTATTTGTTATATTCATAAAGCCAAAAGAAGATGAAATGTCGTTTGTTCTTCCTAACATTTAATAGCATGAGATAATCAATGCATTGAAAAGCAATCAGCAGATTTTATTAGCTCATCGTTCTTGAATGAGAAGCAAATTATTTGATGAGACAAAAACAAGAAGACTGTATGAATTTGTAACAGGGTATGGATGGGAAATCTCACCAACCCAATAAAGAGGTGAATTTATCTTTCCTATTTCTTGTTCATTCCAAGGACAGCTAAGCAACCCTTGTTGTTCCCGCCAGCCAGCCCCATTGTGGAGGAGACAGGAAGGCATGGCACTAAGGAAACAGAAACTGATCTGATTGTAAGAGCAATAGTCTGGTCACCATCATGCTCTACCCATAAAATAAAGGTGATCTAGTGATCTTAAAGATATAAAGGACCTATCCTGCTTTCAAGTTCTATGATTCTATGAAAGAGAGAGAATAATTAAGATGAAGAAAAGGAGGAGAGATTGGGTAATTTCATCCAGGAAACCTTGTTCTTTAAGCTTGGCACTCTCCAGGTTCAGAAACCTTCACCTGTTGCTTGGTTCCTAAAAGTCCACTTTGAAGTGAGGGTCCCCTATTCTTCCTTCTCTCCAATTTCTCACAAACTTCCCTGCCTCCTTTCCTCTATTAAACTCCTCTTTCTCAAAACTTATGAACAGTTTTTCAGAAAGAAGACATACAAATGCCCCTTGACAGGTTGAAAAGATGCTCAAGATCCTTCAAAATAAGAAAGAAAAAAAAAATAACAATTAACACTTCATTGAGTTACCATTACTCACCCATCAGATCACCAAATTTGTGTTCAGTTGTCAATGTATTCTGCTGTTGAGACTGTAGCTGGGAAAAGACATTCATACTTTGATGGTAGGAATGTAAAATGGCACAATTCCCAGGGTGGGAAATCTCGAAATATCTAGCAAAGTTGCATATGTATTAGTAGATACCATTCAACTCCACAAGCCTCTTTCTAGGAATCCTAACCCAGATTTACACTGGAAAAAAATACAACATAGGGTTATTTTTCTGTGGCATTTTTAGAATTAGCAAAAGGATAATATCAAATGTTCATACAGAGGACACCAACTGAATAAATTATGGTCTACCCATATCCACAGAACAAAGTACTAGCGAACTGCAAAAACAAATGAGGAAGCGCTCCATGTATGGATATGGAATGATATCAAGATTATGTTATTAAATGGAAAAAAAAGAGGGGTAGAACACTGACTATAATGTGCTACTTTTGTGTAAGACAGAAAATATAAAGATATATGCATATTTTCTTATTTTTGCCAAAATAAAAAAAAAATGCTAAATCAAAAGCTAGTAATAACAATTTTTAAAAAGGTTGCTTATGGGCAATTTTTAAGAAGGCAGCTTAGGTCACCTAGAAGCAATAAACACCCTTTTGTGCTTAGAAGGAGGTTCCAAAATATCCTTCCTCAGTAATCAGAATCAGGGCTCTTTAGAAAAAAAATGGCTGAATCCTGTCTGGGGCAGGGAATGTACAAGATAAGCCTAAGAAATCTTGAGGGGCCCCAAAGCAAAGACATTTCACAGACTAAGGGGGCTATGTTAAAAGTACATAGGAACCAGCTGAAAAGTGGCTTTCAATGGGAAAATTTAAGCATTAAAAGAATGACTATAATTGAATAAAACACACTGAATGTATAAAAATCC
>RJWJ010030294.1:0-19978 GCA_004363605.1 Indri indri | reverse complement strand
GGTAAGGCTCAGATTGCTCACATGTGTTATGGTCACAGATGTTGGAAATGGTGTAAGAGAAGAGAGAAGCCAGGCCTTTAAAACAGCATTTTGGAAGCTATCCAGCTCTCAGCTTCACTTATCTTGCAGAAAAGCACAGGGCAGGAGGCTCTTTTGGAGCGATTTGGTAGCCTTCATTAAAACCGATGTCTAGAGAGGCTGGTCAAGAGTCTAATAATGTAGAGTGATTGGGTCTTCTAAGTCTAATTTATTTCTCTCCGTGAGTAGAGAAGGAAGCATCAAGAAAGTTTCTCTCTTTCAATGAAGTAATAATCAATACAAAGTCTTACTGTAAACAAATGGAGATAATAATTCTTGCATATCAAAATAGAAAAACAGAACTGGCAGTAAACAAATGGTACTCTCAAAATGGGTTATTTGAAGAGAGGTCAAAAGGGTGTAGGAAAACAAGAGGACACATAGCGTCCCTGGGAGAGTAACATCAAGGTGCTGTTAGTACTTTTAACCAGTGGTAACAGGAACCCAGAATGAGGTGTGTGGAGAGGGCTTCCTTGACTGGAGCTGCGACTGACTTTCAGTTGAGAGATACCATCAACCCCTCAGCAACCATTCGAGACAGGGGCGTAGTCAGGGAGAAACACCCTCATCGCATTTCCCTTCCTCCAATGTCTTGCCAGTGTCGGTATCATGAGCCAAATGGCAAAAATACCCTTTGATGTAATCTGTATGTAAGCACAAAACAGGGGTGAGAAAGTGGTGTGTACATTTAGAGTGCAAGTGACTGAATCATTCTTTCAAAGTAGCCCTACTGCAACTGCGGGTAGAGTGACTTGGGAGTTAACAGTTCCACTATAAAGTGACGATACACTTAGTAGTAGTTCTGGCATTTTTTGTTTTTTGCCTCCTAGGCAGAGGTACATGCTACTAGTTCAGAGATCCAAAATAATGATAAGTTGCTTTTCCTTCCGCTTCCCTAACTCCTACCCATGATCAACACTGTACCCACCCCCCCCCCATATGGCCAAATGTGCATTTCCAATAATTGTCACCCATGCTTAGTTGACCAAGTTGGAATCTTTCCCTGGTATAAGTTGCCATCATTTCCATATTTGTGGATTTGGGGTAGATTCCACCTTCCTTTTCACATAGGGATGTGAGTTGGGATAAAAGGAAATGACCATTAAATAAAAAAATATTTGGGCAAATGGATAGAATGATTTAACCGCATAGTGTTTATGAGTGCAGTGTGTAACAATAAAAATCCTGTTTTTAATCTTTAGAGCTTGCAAGATGTTTTTCATATTATTTTTGCTCTGTTTCTAAAATGTGAGGACCCAAACTCTAAGTGATTAGACGGTTGTCCTAAAGTCATAGAATTACTATGTAGAAGAGTGAAGACTTGGAAGCTACATCTTATAGATTCCAATCCAGAACGGCTTCTTCTGTATCATATTGGTGTATTGAGGATGGCTGAGTATCTTCTTGTAGTCTCCAAAGTCTCTCACCACGGAGAGGAAACTTATATGGATTATTATTATTTTATTAGATTTGTTTTCCAATAACCTTTCATAGGAGGAAATGGGACACAAGAATGCCAAATATGCATGGAGATGCTGAGCAGCCATGGGAAGCATTCTACCCAGGCACCTTGGTGAGCTTTCATCAATAAAATCAAACGTAAGCAACGCATGCAGACTTACTGGGATTTTCCAGGTTTTAGCATTGAAAGGCTCTCATCCTGGGAGATCCCCTAGATCCAGATAAACGGTGATGGGTGGTCAGCCTACAATTTTAAGCCCCGCATTTTCCGCTATTTGGAGAGTATTACCTTCATGAAGGAATCATAGACACTTCTACCTACCTTTCCTTGGCCAAAGTACATCACATGGACACTACTGGGTTCAAGAAGATAGAGAAACGTGGTCATCCTACTAGAAGCAGCAAAAATGGATCATTTAGACAAGAGTAATATAATCCACCATGACTGGTAATTAGTACCTTTAATGATTCAATATAAATGGAGTTTGCAGGAAGCATGGGAAAGTCTTCAGGGCTCTTCCTTCTTCCACTTGTCATGGAGATGCAGGTTATTAGTCACCTGCATCTTTTAACTTCTTAGATGATTTTAGAACTGCAAAGGACCTCAGAGAATGTCTGGTTCAATCTTCTGTCTTTGGACTGATATAGTGTTACTAACCTTGTCTTAAAGGTAAAGTAGGTGACCTGCCCAGGCAGGTGGTCCCTAAGGTGTCCCAGATAGGAATTAGTAGAGGAAAAGCTATGGTCCAATTCTTTTGTCTTACCATCCTTCTTTCTTCTCTCTTCACTGCCTCATAGATTGGAATTTGACTCAATGTCCTTTTGTTATGTCTCCATTTGTTATTTAATATTCTTCCCTTTTAAAGTAGGGCCAGCAACAACAAATCTCATAAAAGTATAATAGATACCTCAAATTATAGTATTTCTAGCAAAGCTTTGTTTTGTTGGCTTACTTTTAAAAATTATCCTAGTCATTTTACATGTGAAAACATGATTATATCACTGGGTTTATCTCTGAGTTAGTGTAGAAAAAATTCTCCCCAAAGAAATTATATAAGCTATTGCCCTGATACCATAATTGATCTTGGACATAAAATTATATATTGAATATTGCATGAATGTTTTGTTTAGGTATCTCCACTTTCTTGAAAAAATTCTCCAAATCATATTGTTTTGAACGAGGTCCAGAGAAGTAATGAGAAACTCAGAGGTGGTCAGGACATATGTTTCAAAAAGCTGTTTTGAGTTCCTGAACTTAAGGGGTGAAATCCAGAGAGAAAAGGCCACTCCTGTAATCTCATCTTTAAGCCAAAGTAAAATGACATGGTTACATATTTGGCCTTCAGTGTCATCTAAGAAATAATGACAGTGAAATGAAAGATAATTTCACTTCATTAAGCTATGAAACATACTTTAAAAGAGAATAGATGGGGGACATATCATTCTTAAACTAAACTATTTCCTTTTTGGTCCATTTGGAAGACAGAGAGAGCCAGCAAGAATAAGTGGCAAGCCCTGTACTAGTGGCATTAGTCTTCTGCCCGCTTGCATGTTGCTGCTTCCCACACCCTTCTACTTGCACAACTTGCAATTCATTCTCCATACTACTCTTTTTAAAAACATTCCTTTGCCTAGCACTATTAGGCATGTACCCAAAAGAGCGCAAAACGTTCTATGATAAAGACATCTGCACCCGAATGTTTATGGCAGCACAATTCACTATTGCAAGGATGTGGAAACAACCCAATTGCCCATCAATTCATGAGTGGATTATTAAAATTTGGTCTATGTATACAATGGAATATTACTCAAGCATAAGAAACGACAGTGATCTAGCACCTCTTATACTTTCCTGGATTAAACTTAAGCCCATTATCCAAAGTGAGGCACCACAAGATCGGAAGAATGGGCTCCACTTGTACTCGCCATCAAATTGCTACTAACTGATGAACACTAGGGGGATCACATGACAGTAATATTCCCCAGGGATTAGGAGGATCGGGGGGTAAACCTGCAACTAAAGGACCTGGGAGCATTGTAGGGGGGAAGGGCATGCCCCTAACCCTTGCTTGGGTGAGGCAAAGACATAAAGTGTAACCTTAATGTTTGTACCCTCATAATACCCTGAAATAAAAACAAACAAACAAACAACAACAACAAAAAAAAAAAACCAAAAAAAATTCCTATGCCAAAGAACCTAAATGGCAATCTATTTCATTGTACCATGATAGTGTCTACTCTGTCTGGATTTTGAAACCTTCATAACCTAATCCTACCCTACTTACCTATTTTTTTCCTGGATGTACTTAGGTAAGAGTTGGGGGGGCGGTGGGCAGAGAAAGAGGAAGAACTTGTTCTCATACTTCTTTCATATTGAAAACCCAAAACTACGACTTACACCTGCAAAAGGGAGGTACATATTTGGCCAAATAGATCTTTTGTCAGTTTTGGAAATAGCACTAAGACACTGCAAACGAAGAATGAGAGGTAAGGTTAGGTTCTATGCAATCATAGGCACCAGAGGGAGGACCTGAGTTGACTATGGTTGTTGAAGGGATTCACAGGTAGGATTCTGAGAAATTGCCATCCCACAGGTACATTCGTCAATGATGAAAAACTGGACTTGAGGCGGACTTAAGTTATTTCATGATTTTTCTATTTTTTTCTCTGTTCTATTCTTCACAGAAAATCATTTCTGTGCTTTATCGGTTTTCCCATGGATCTTTTTTTTTTTTTTTTTTTTTTTACCTAAACCTCCTTCTTCTCTTTAATTCATCTGTGATTTAAAATGAGTACTTATGTCTCTTCCCACAGTAGGCTGGACTCTTCATGACTATAGCACTGTTTAAGGCACCTTTGAATCTTCAGGAACTAGCACAATTCCTAGTATACCACAGATGCTCGGTATATATCTGCCCTGTCACTTTTTGCAAGAATGAGTGAATAAATGAAAGAAATTGGAATTGAGAGGTTAGATCTTTCTCAGCTACTGACGGAGTTAGATGAAATATTTAAGATGGAGACAAAGGAAACAAAATACCACCTGACTGTTGAATTATCTGTGTGACCTTCAATCATTCTCTTATTTTCTCTGATTTTCTATGTTCTTATTTATAAAGCGAAATCTTTGGGCTTGCAATTGTTCTCAAATGAGTTCTAGAAGTTCTCCAGTGCTAGTCAAGGGTAACAGTAGGGGATCGTAGAAACAGTGGTGCAGACTAGATTGGGATTTGGACTCATCCTCTCCAAACAGAGCAAAATGAAAATTTGAAAATAAATCAGATAATTTTTAGGTCTATTCTAACTTTATAGTTGTGTGACTGCATCATAATATTATCTTTCTATTTTATGATCTCTCATAGAAACATATTTTTAACCATATATTTTAGACTAGTAGCTTTCCCTAATCATCAGAAATAAGTAAAACAGCATAATTATGGAAAAAGTCACACTGTCTGGGTGATTTCACCTTACTCATTAAATATATATCTCATATTACAGCTGTACACATAATTGAAATGCAAATATTAGTCTTTAATTGATTGTTTCTATTTAAGGGATCAACAAACCTATTCGAGTTCTTTTTTTCATTTAATTGACCAACTTTGATTAAATTTACTAAAATTTGATCTTTTGGAAACAGGTAACATGACCTCCAATTTCCTAGGTATTTTGAAATATAAAGTACATTTTTTTTCTGAAGAAAAATACGTAGAAATCCACCTCTCTTGTCTCTTTGGCTCAAGCAAGCTTATCATTGTTACTGTCAGGGATTTTAACATTTGTTTTTATCTGTGTGTGTGTTGAGGGGGGGGATATAGGTCATTCTCTTAAACACTTGCGATCACTTAAGATAAACTTGATTATACACATACATATAATGTAAAATGTTGGAATTTTACATAACAGAGTAAGAGTTTTTTCCTGACTCCTCTGCTTGCTTCTGAGTCTTATTTTTCTCATCTGAAATGTGAAGACTAACTTTAATAAGCATATATTAAATGCCTAGAAAATGATGCTTATTTAACAAAATAAGCTTATTTAACTTATTTAACAGCTTTATTTAACTTATTAATTAATTTATTTTTTATCTTTAAACTTACTAACTTATTCATTTAACTTATTTAAAAGCTTATTTAACAAAAGGTAATATGAACTAGGAGCTGGAGTAGTAGCAGGTAAAGCAATAGCAGCAGTAGTGATGTTAATCATAGTAGTAAATTCTCTAAATGAAACAGCAAAGGATGCTCTCATCAGTTCTTTCCCTCACCTCAGACAGGGGTCGTGCATGGTGTGACAGAGGTTGCTACCTGACCTCCAAAAATACCTGCTATACTCTTTTTACCTGGGCACAAACCAGAACATGTTTGCCATTCTTTTTTGCTGGGTGTGCATATATGAATAAATTCTAGCCAATAAAATATGAGCAGAAATTATGCATGCAACCTCTAGACCTGGATCACAAAAACTGCTGATACATTCTCTATGCTGTTTTCAGCTTCTGGGCTTGATGAAATGAACAAGACTCTCAAAAGAGGTTTATTTATTTTATTTATTTTTTCTTATTTCAGCATACTGTGGGTACAAATGTTTGGGTTACATATATTGCCTTTGCCCCCCACCTTAGTCAGAGCTTCAAGCATGTCCATCCCCCAGACGGTGCCCATTGCACCCATTAGGTGTGAATATACCCATCCCCTCCTCCTCCCTCCCATCTGCCCAACTCCCAATGAATGTTATTACTATATGTGCATTTAAGTGTTGATCAGTTAATACCAATTTGATGGTGAGTACATGTGGTACTTGTTTTTCCATTCTTGTGATACTTCACTTAGTAGAATGGGTTTCAGCTATACCCAGGATAATACAAGAGGTGCTAAATCACCATTGTTTTTTGTGGCTGAGTAGAACTCCATGGTATACATATACCACATTTTCTTAATCCACTCATGTGTTGATGGGTGCTTGGGTTGTTTCCACATCTTAGCAATTGTGAATTGTGCTGCTATAAACATTCTAGTGCAGATGTCTTTTTTATAGAATGTCGTTTGTTCTTTTGGGTAGATGCCCAGTAATGGGATTGCTGGATCAAATTGTAGCTGGATCATACTCGTAGCTCTTTGAGGTATCACCATATTACGTTCTACAGAGGTTGTACTAGTTTGCAGTCCCACCAGCAGTGTATGAGTGTTCCTATCTCTCCACATCCACGCCAACATTTATTGTGTTGGGACTTTTTGATAAAGGCCATTCTCACTGGAGATAAATAATATCTCATAGTGGTTTTGATTTGCATTTCCCTGATGATTAGAGATGTTGAGCATTTTTTCGTATGTTTGTTGGCCATTAGTCTGTCTTCTTTTGAAAGGTTTCTGTTTATGTCCTTTGACCACTTTTTAATGGGACTGTTTGATTTTTTCTTGCTGATTTTCCTGAGTTGTATATAGAGTCTAGTTATCAGCCCTTTATTGGATGTCTAGCATGCAAGACTTATTTTAAATTTTGACACTTGCACTTATTAGCCATGGGTCTTATGCAAATTATTTATTCTCCTCTGACTCAGTTTACTTGTCTGAAAATGAGGCATAATAATGAACCAACATAATGGGTTGTCATGAAATGAAATAAGATTATCTACCTCTCTATACATATATCTCTCTATATATAATGAAATTTTATATACTCTCCATGTATCTCTTCACATAATATCACTCAACTTTTTACAAAGTTACATTTTCACCCAGGTCTCTATTTTGTCAATAACTCTTCCTAAGTGCAATGTTTTTTTCTAATAATGCCCACTGATACATCATGTCTATTTTCTTTCTTTATTCATGTCATTGACTTACGTCTGTTCTGATGAATTAGTATTTCTATTTTAGCTAGTTCATTTACTGAGATGGAGTTCACATACTCGTATGCTGGATGACCCTGTAGGAGCTTAGCCCAAAGTTATGGAATCATTTGATTCTTCCATATATATCAAGTTATTAAACACTGAGCTCTTTTATTTTTCTGATTTTCATAGTGATATCCAAGTAATCCATGAATGGCCATTTCCTCAAGGAGAAAGTCTTTTGTGTTTGAAAGCAATATAACAAAAATCTACATACTCAATCAGCCTGTATTTAAAATATAGTTTCTGATTTGGAAAATAGAAAATCAGTCATAGTTGTGAGAAAATAAAGTTGCATTGTGGCTTAAAAGTAGTATTAGGAATCAATCCACATTCTCAATATAATATTGCCAATAGCGACGTCATAAGCATGTTTCTAAGTTACCACACGTTATGCTTCATGCTCTACAAATGAGTTGCTCTTTTGAATCAGGCACCGAATCCACATCACTTCAGCCCCACTAGTCTGCATGTCCGTTGGCCATTTGTTTCATCCCCAGCTACTTCTGTGGCAACTAACTTAATAATATGGACTTGAACCAAACTCTTGCAACCAAAACCCAACAGCACCTTGACTCATGGCCATAATGTGCACCTCAGCTTTCTTCCTCATGGCACTAAGGTACAGATACTATTAGGCATGCTTGTGCTCATTCGGACAATCTGGAAATGCAGGGAAATTTATGCCTGATTGGTAACTGAGAGGAAAGGGGCTCTCTTTTAGTTCTTCAATAGAAGGATTATGTACAATTATTATATGTCAATCACAATTTTTTAAAAAGCCTTCTGTACAACAAAGGAAAAAATTGGCTGGATGAGGAGACAGATTGTGGAATGATAGAAAATATTGCAAGCTGTCCATCCAATGAGGGATTAAGAACCAGAATATATGGGGAACTCAGACAACTCAAGAACAAGGAAACAAATAATGCAATTGAAAAAGGGGCAAAGGATTTAATAGACATTTCTCAAAAGAGGACAAGCAAATGGCCAACAGGTATATGACAAAATGTGCAACATCACTAATTATCAGGAAAATGCAAATCAAACCCACAATGTGATATCATCTCACCCCAGTTAAAATGGCTTTAATCAAAAAGACAAAAAATAATGGATGCTGTGAGGATGTAGAAAAAGAAGAATGCTCATACACTGTTGGTTGGAATGTAGATTGGTTTAGTTACTAGGGAAAAGAGTATGAAGTTCCTCTAAAGACTAAAGGTGGAACTATAATATGATCCAGCAATCCCATCGCTGGGTATATATCCAAAATAAAGGAAATCAGTATAGTGAAGAGATATCTGCATTCCATGTTTACTGCAGCACCACTCACAATATGCAAGATATGGAATCAACCTAAGTGTCCATCAAAAGATGAATGGATAATGAAAATGTGGTACATATATACAATAGAATATTACTCAGCCAAAAAAAGAATGAAATCCTGTCATTTGTAGCAACATGGATGGAGCTGGAGGTATTAAATAATTATGTTAAATGAAATAAGCTAGGCACAGAAAGACAAATGCTGCATGTTCTTCTGTGTGAGAGCTGAAAAAGTAGATCTCATGGACATAGAGAGTTGGTTAGTGGTTACCAAGGCTGGAGGAGGGATGAAGAGATGTTGGTTAATAGGTACAAAAATACATTTAAATAGAAGGAATAAGATCTAATGTTCAATAGTACAGTAGGATGACTATAGCAAACAATAATATATTGTATATCTCAAAATAACTAGAAGAGAAGAATTGAAATGCTCCTAACATAAAGAAAAGGTAAATATTCGAGGTGATGGTTAACCCCATTGCCCTGATTTTATCATTACACATTACAGGAACATATCAAAATAGCACATGTATCATCCCATAAATATGTACAACTATTATATATCAATTAGAAAAACTTCATTGCTAAAAAAAGCAGCAGAAGTAGTAGTGACAATAGTAATGTCAACTCACATTTAAATGTCTATTATGTGCCAAGTAGCATGCTAAGCACTTCTATGCAACTGCTTATTTCCTCTCAGCCTCAGTTTCCTCATCCATAAAATGGGGATTATATCATAGCTTATCTCAAAGGTTGAATAAGGTAATTTATGTCAAGCATATAGCCCAGGGCCTGACATACTATAAATACTTAGTTAATATTACTTTTATTACTGCTGTTATAACTCTCTTCAGTTTCTCAAAGGCTGACACATGGAAAAGGAAATATGCTAGATTTTTCTTTTCATAGACTAAAATAGAAGCTATGATGTGAAGAATGCAAAAGGGTGCAACTCCAAAAATATAAAAATCCTTTTAACAAATAGAGCCATTTTATGGAATAGGCTGTCCATATAGTCATTGAGCTCCTCACTGGAGGAAGCCTAGGATGAATGAATTTCTGCTCGGAATCCTCTACACCGGCACATCCAATAGACATACAATGCTAGCCCATATAAAATTTTGCATTTTCCAGTAGCCACATTTAAAAAAGTAAAAAGGAACAGGTGAGATTAATTTTAGCAATATATTATTATTTAACGAGTCATCTCTAAAATATTTTTTCAGCACGTAGTCAATATAGACATTTTAATGATACATTCTTCCCCTTTGTTGTAATAAATCTTCAAAATTCAATGTTTGTTTTATACTTACAGCACATCTCAATGAGGATGCTAAATTTTATCATAAACATTTGATCTGTACTTAAATGTTATAAAGTTCACAGTTGAAAAAGTAGATTCTTATAGCCATGCTGTTCCAATCATGCTTACAAGTTCCTGTAATAGCAGAAGCATTAGTCTGTACGTTTAAGTTAAAATTCATTAAAATTCAATAAAATTAAAAATTTATTTCCTCAATCCTATTAGCCCCATTTCATGCGCTTAGTAGCTGTATGTTGCTAGTGGCTACCGTGTTGGATTGTTCAGCTCTAAAACACAATTGTCAATCAATGAGTGGGAGGTTGGATTAAATGATCCCTCAATTCTTTCTAATTCTAGTGAGTCTATGATTAAATTAATTCGACATATATAAATTCTGAATCTAATACATGTCAGATATTATGCTAAGCATTTGATGGAATTCAAAGATAAACAAAGGTCATTGGATAAGTTAATGATGTTACTGTTGTTTTGATCAACTGGGAAAGATCAGTTTGCATAAAATTACCCATTATAAAAGAAGTATCTGGATGATTTTGGAAAAGACAGACTTCCTGAACAGGCAGAACGAAGTGTAATAATTCATATATTAATTATTTTAATTAATAAACGAATAGGGTGGAGACAAGAGGGAATTTTGCCTTCCCTTCTCCCCTAACTGCAAGCACAGAATGAGCAGAAGCTGGGCAGTGTGTGTGTATGCGTGTGTGTGTGTGTGTGTGTGTGTGTGTGTGTGTGTGTGACAGAGAGAGAGAGAGAGAGAGAGAGAGAGAGCGAGCGAAAGAGAGTTGCGATGTTCCTGGGAGACATTGACCTATCCTGAGTTTGGGAGTATGGAATGAATGTCAGGGTTGGAAAAGGGTTGTTTATTACTAGGGGTCTAGGATAGAAAGATGAGATCATAGGGCCTCTGGATATATAGATCATCTAGCCAAATTATCTGATATTTGGATCTTGTATATAACATTACTTAGAAATCTAGCCATTTTTATAACAATAACTTCTCTCTGCTTATAAACTACTAGGTGGAAGCCAAAAATGTATAATTTTCAAGCCCGAAAATTTGATGCAAACAAAATTAAGTTGAGTTAGAAAATTATTTTTGATCCCAAGGCTTCATTTTTTTTTCTTTCCATTTCCATAAACCTGGATGGTGAGAGTCAGCAGGTTTTAATGGAGAAATCTTACTCAGTAATGGCAGGGGACTAACACTAACTGACTGTCTTTTGAGGGCTGTTCTTGATTAGTCCCTTTATATGTGTTTTGCCCAATTAATCTTCATAGCGACACTCTGATGAGGTATTATTTATTTCCACCATTTAGAATGTGGGAATTGAGAGTTAACTCATGTGAAAGTGGCAGAATTGGTACTTAAATCCCTAATCTGCAATTTTAGATCTTATGCTCAGCTCATTTTATTACATGTGCAGACCTCGGATGTGCTGTGATAGCTTTAATAGCAGGCTGGGGTGCTACACATGCACGTTCCTTTTCAGAGTGACAGAATTGCCAAAAGATCTGCCATGCCCGTTTCTGGACATCTTACCATGTTTCCCTTGATTTAGAAAACAAGTAAAGTTTTCAAGAATCACAATCAAGTTCTCCTGTGTTCCAGTGAGCGTTACCATTTTTTTATGTCCACTTATTGTGTGCTTATCCCCAGCTAACTATGAGTCCTTGGTCACTGGAGAGAGTGGTTTAGAAAGTCTGGATAATTACATGACTGAATTCTCTCTTTTTAGTGAGGTAGGATCATTAGTCTTTGCAGGTCATTGGACAAGTTAGAGATTTTACCACTGGTTTGATTTTCCTTATTTAAATAATCTCTTTCCAAAAGATATTTTCAATGGCATGATTTCCATTCTAGATATGAAGAAATCAGAGACACAGAGAAGCAAAATAATTCATCAAATTCCCTGTTCTGTGACAATTCCCTGACTAGAGCCCAGTATTTGACTTTAAAACTCTCTCTCCACACTAGCATACCACCTCTTAAAAAATCAAAAGAAGACACAAAGTATCAGTACAAAGGAGTTAGAATTGTTTTGTACATAGAGTGAACTAGTCTGCAGGTCTAAAGAAAAAGCATTATCAACTAGAAAAGCCACTTGCCTGATTTAGTATAATATATATTGAGCTCTTTGTGCCAGGCATTGGACTGAGCCCTTTAATTATTATTCCATCTAATCTTCAAGAGCCCTGGAGGTAGATTTTAATTTATTTTTATTTGACAGCTGAGGACACAGAGGCTTAGGGAGGTTAGATTTCTCTTTCCAGGTAACTCAGCTGATAACAGGTCAGGTGAACCTAGAGATTCATGTTCTGTCCATGGGTAAGAAATGCTTGGATCTTGTTGGATATAGCTTTCTGGAAATCCATTTATTTTAGAAATTCACTGCCAGATTTGGACTGAAGGTATTAGGAAATGCTAAAACAAGGAGGTAATGATTCCAAACCACAGGAATTTCTCTCTTCATTTAATTCAACAATTTATTATATCCCAAACTGAGGGAACATTGTTTGAAAACTCTTGAAAATAAATAAAATAATGGGTAAACATATAAAACAATGTGAAAAGTTGAAAGGGCTTTATTTCTTGACTATTGAATTGGTTGTCTCTTTTATATTTTTTGGTGAAAGCACAGGTATGACAGCTTGTACCTATTCCATGTAAATAGCTGTAGTGTGTGTTCAGTTTATTCTCCAAGGTATGGACAAGGCCTTGTACTCTAATTTATGTTCTTCCATGGATAGGACATTGCCATTTTAGCAGATTCAGGCTCAGTTGTGTAACAGTGGCTCTGATCCAATTTATGGCTCTAGGTACATTTCCTTTAGCAGATGATTCTGCTACAATAACTTTTCTCTTATACTTTCCAAGAATACTCTATAGGGAGCAATTCCATCTTGGACAAGTACAAGGTGATCTAACAAACACTAGTCTCTTTCTCACATCCTTGACACTCGGTAATAAATTTGAGGCATTGTAAATGAAATAGGGATACTGTGACTTCTGTGCTGTCAGAGCAAATTACTATTATTAATACTGTTATTTTTATTCTTATTACTATTTCCACACAAGTGAATCTTGCATTTGCTTTTGAGGTATGTTACTGCCTTTGAAGACATGCCCGACTAGCTGGGGAACCAAATTTGAAGGCTGATTCTTTGGGTGAACTTTGTCAAGTCAACTGACCTCTTTTAGCCTCTCTGTCTTTATTTATTTTATTTTTTAAACAATTTTTTCTTTATTTATGCATAATGGATGTACAAAATTTCAGAGTCCATGTGATAATTTTTTTATTTCAAAATATTATGGGAGTACAAACATTTGGGTTACATGAATTGCTTTTGTACAGTTTGAATCAAAATTACAAGTGTAACCATCCTCCAGATAGTGTGCATTGTACCCATTAGGTGTGAATTTACCCATCCCCTTATCCTTTCTCTCACCTGCTTGATTTCTGTTGAATTTTGCTACCATATGTGCACATGAGTGTTGACCAATTAGTTCCAATTTAGTAGTGAGTGCATGTGTCTCCTTGTCTTTAAAATACCTTGTTTCAATGGACTGGAATGATCATAAAAGTTTCCTATATCAGTAAATTCTCATTTTCATGAAATACTTTATATTCATTATAATATTCACTTAGAATGTATTTTAATAAAAATTGCTACATAGACAAACTCCCACTAATTTGCCATTCTTTTCTGTTCTGTTCTCTCTAATTATCTTGAAAATTATAGGCAATATATCCTATGGTTAAAGCAGCTTCTCTGGATCCAGAAGGCCCAATCCAAATTTTGGCTCCACAACTTATGAAATGTATAAATTAGGCCAAATGTATAACCTTGGTGGAGCATAAACCCTCCTCTGTATGTGAATAGGACTATTGGTACATATCTTGAAGAGTGGTACTGATTAAATGAGTTAACACAAAGCACCTAATAAACCTAATGAGGAACAATTTCTTTGTAAATGTCACTCATTATCATCTATTTAAAATAAAAATTTGTGGCTTGATAAATCTTTGAAACCCAACCTATGTAAAAAGATACACTCTGCATTTAGTTGAGTTGATTTGGTTCAGTAGTCATTTATTCAAATATTCATTCACTAAATTGGTGATAACTTGGCCACGTATCCTCTTTGTGTTTCTCCTGTTCTCACCATTCTCTCAATGTCTCTCCATTGGGAAATGGAAGCTTGAGTTTCTTCTGCAAAATAGTAATTCTTTCACAATCATAATGTATGAGTTGGAAAGAAGGGAGAGTCAGTCTGTTTTTTTGGATGAAGAACTACCCCATCACCTGGTAGATCCATATAGGAGCCAAATATATTCTGTCAAGTAAGGTCTATTGAGTAAATGATAATTTCATTGCAGAGTCATATCTCATAAATAGGTCCCCAATAATGCTGTACTCTATATTTTTATTTTGAGACTTTATTCTGTGCAAGAAACTAAACTATGCAATTAAATTATGTTATAACTTCATATCACCGTCTCAATAAATTTATGAAGATAGAATTATTAACCAAATTTTTTACAGAGTCTATAAACAGAAAACCAGAGAAGTGAAGGGAGTTGCCCAAGTTCACACAGTGAACTGGTGGAAATGCTTAAATCAAAACTCAGATCCCTAGTTTCCTTTCTCTCCCTTCCTCTATCCTTTCCTTCCTTCCTTCCTTCCTTCCTTCCTTCCTTCCTTCCTTCCTTCCTTCCTTCCTTCCTTCTTTCCTGCCTCCCTTCCATTTGAAAATCACAGGGAGTAAGTCACTGAAAGAAGAGTGTTTTCCATGTTTTATATTGGGACAGAAAACTCTTTCAGCTTGGTGGCCAGGTTTTCAAGGAAAATCCTTCACTTCTAACTGTTGGTAGGGGTTTTCTGAAGGAATGAAATTTTAGGAGATGAGGGGGACACAAGGCACAGCTCTGGGAAGTCTTCAAAAGGCAAACAACAGGACATAAATTTAAAATGACTCTCAACTACCTGGCCGCTTACACTAACTGAAGTCACTTGAAGGTACGATTTGCTTGTAAACCAAATTAGTTTGCAGAAATGGTCTGAGAGCACAGAAAGGGGGAAAAATTGCCTTTGCAAAAATTGGCTCAAAAACTAGCTATTAAACTCCCACTTGCTGCAGTTAATGCTTAGAGCATGGGTAACATGACCCTTTGTAATTCTATCTTTTATATTTTTAAGAAAAAAAGAAGTATTAGTTTAGAAGGTAATGCCATACATTGGCTATACATGTTGAAGGACTGTGGTTGTAGTTTTAATTCCACCTGAGTTTCTGACTCCCTTGTGACCTTTTCTATTTGAGGCTTGACTATTTAAACTAAGAAAAGAAAAAAAAAATTGACCTTAGATGATGGAGTGCCAGACACTTAGGAGTCTTGAACTGCTTTAACATTTAAAGAGGGAGGGGACAGACTTTGCAGCCAATAGGCTTATGCTGTTTTACATCTCAAATCCTGTACTTTTTAGCTGCTTGATCAGCAGTAGTTCATGTACCTTCTACGTTTCACTTTTTTTCATCCTTATATGATACTAGAAGATACTTGAGAAAATTCTCTTATGCTTGGCACTCTTGAACGTCTATCGTCAGGACATCTTTGAATTTCCCTTTTGTGTAGCAAACAAGAAGACTTTACATCCTGGGCAGTGCACCCAAGAAAACTTTCAAATGGAGGAGAGATAGACCTTTATTTTGTAAGCTAGGCCAAAGCTGATTGTGAAAGAGAGGCAGGGGAAAGGTGAGTTCACAGACCTCAAATGTCTCCGTGGGCAAGGTAGGTAAATTTTAGGAAGCAGTGCAGAGTGACAGACAATCTGGGATGTGATTTCATCACAACTGTCCTTGCCGGAGTACTCCCTAGGAAGTCTTTGTGAATTCCTAAAGAGGACCCAGTATGGAGACACTGGGCTGGGTGCTCTGTGAGGTGCCTCACATCTCTGACATTATTTGGCCAGAGGAATTGACTTGAAGACAAAGTAAAGGAGAAAAAGAGACAGAACTCACTCTTCCTAATTCTCTGGGTGCCGCAGATGTGAATCAAGTAAGTTTAGGTCCTGGATACCACTGTATTGTCACAGAATACTTTTAGGTTTGCAAATGTGAGTTGGCCAGCCACTTTGTCGGCAAGGCCCAGAAGAAAATGCTGGCATCCTGAAATGTTCACTTCTGAGTGGAGAAGCAGAACAGTCATTTCTTTGCTGCTTCTTTGGGAGCTGGAGACTCCAATTCCCTTCGTGATTTCTAAGGATCCCACTGATCATCCCATGGTTATAGCTGCTTGAAAACAATTCAAGGATCTTTGGTTTAGTCAACTCCAAATGACCAAAGCCTACCTTTACTTTGCTGTTCTTTTTCTTTTTTAAAAAATTTTTCTCCAGAAAAAGAAAAGCAATGTCTTGAAGTTAAACCAGTTAACTGTTCAGGGAATATATACTTGGGTATTAGTGTGTTGACTAAAATGTGGATTTCAACAGGCTCAAAAACCATAACATAGGCTTAATTCTTCTTAGCTATTTATTCACAAATATTTAGAGATGGCTAGGTTTTAAGCTTTGAACCTTCCAGATGCCTTGGAATACAAACTCAAGATTGTTATTTGGCTCCTATAATTTTCAGTTTCTTCAGCATAAAAAATAAGACATAGTAATAGCAGCACAGATTCTATGGGGTTATTGTAGGTATAGAAAAATATAACATACATATAGGATTAAGCATATTTCTTGGCAGATAGAAACAGTTTCATACCTTGATGTTGTTGTTATTGTCATTGTTAGCTCTCAAAACATAAAAATTAGACTTACCATCTCAGAATTTCAGAAAAACATAGAACATTTTTGAGTCAACTTAAAATTTCTGCACAGTCCTTATCCCTAACCCTTTTCTCTTCCACCCCTACTTCCTCCTAGAAAACACCAATCTAATAGGCAAAAATCCAACCTAACAGAGAACGGTAAGGCCATTAGGTGTATGTTAAATGTTCTAGCTCTGCCATTTCTGAGAATAAGATTAATTCTGCAATGAGAGGATGTTATTCACTTCTTTCCCTGCTCATGAAGATTCTCTGATAAAGACTATGAGAAATAAGACCATGTATAAAGAAATATTTCATGGATGACAAGAAAATGTATTTGAGTGCAATGAAATAACCCAAATATCTACTTCATTGTTTTCAGTTTCATACATTTAAAACATGTATGTTTTAAAGTCACTTGTTGAACATTTTGATGTAATGGAATTCCTCTTATTGTGTGGGCATCTCTACATGCCCTTCTGTTAACCTTACACTTGATTGGTAAATCTCCTCCTTTTAGATGAACCTGTCAAGGGATTGGCACCATTTCATAGTAAATTTTTATTATTAAATGATAAGGATAAATAAATGACAGCATAAACATAATAAAATAATAATGATGAACATTGAAATAGCAGTTACTGTCTTACTGTACTTTAGCACAATGGCTCTATAGCAAAGTGTCATTTTAAGTTAGATGCTTAACAAAAATTATACATTAATAATTCATTAGAACTTGAAAATTTTCACCATTGGATTCAATCGTTTCCTTGGAATGTGTGAAGTGTTACAAATGCCACCTAATTCTTTTTGAAGCTCAAGGCAAAGGCAAAAAATCTTGTAACATACTGGAATGATTTGAATGATCGTACCATAAAATGGCTTGGATTTGCTCATCTGGCTTCAAGTTCAGAAGAATGACCAACAAACTGACTTATGTTCTTAGCAGTGTAGACTCCGAAGGGCCTGAGCAGATGTTGAAGGCTTACTCCAGGCCAATGCATGAAGTTTTTTGTGGTTTCTCTTAAGCGTTTGCTAATATCTACCACATTGCATACTCAATGTCCCTTTTCAACTAGCCTGCCTGCTCATAATGTAATACAGATGATTTCATCTTTCCCAGAGCCTTTTTGCTACAGTGAACTGAAGTCTGCAGGGCTCAGACTTCTCTAATAACATCCTTGTTTTTTTAAGAACAGGAAAATCCCTTCCCCTTAAAAGGTTTGCTCCTCAATCTTGAGCTCTATAATACAATATTGTATGTAATTCCTTTTCATACAATGCCCTACTTTTTCTACAAGTATTCATTTAGGCTTCTTCTATATTATGTTTTTCAGATATGTTTTACCTTTGGAAAACACAAATTGCACTTCCTATTAGAAGACAATGGCATCACTCATGAGAATTAGGAATGCTTTGTTTCAAAGTAAACAGAACAGATGGAGTTTCCTTTTTCAGTGTTAAATACAAAGTAATATAGGCAATGAAGAAATTGTACTTCTATACCTTTAAGGAGAAGAAAGATAAGTCATGAACATTATCTGCCTCAGTTCTGACTTTGACCTGATTTTCACTGTCTTTTATCTTTTCTCATGTTGAACAGAATCACTTGGATGTTTGTGCATCTTCCAAGTTTAAAGGATTAGGTGAAGTAGCCTTTGCCTTTAATTTTAGAATCTGAGAAAATCTTAGAGGGTTCTGATAATATTTTATAAACACTTTATTTTAGATTTGTAGAACTATTAGAAGAAAGAGGGCATTGAAATCTTAAAAATGTCCTCTGCTCCTTTCAGCCCATGCTATGGTAAACCTGGGTAAGTGTTAGCTATACAGATGCAGGCCCCTAAGGTCTATCCCTGCAGTTAAATGCGGTCGAGAACATATGTACAAAAGGTTGTTAAATCTGGCTTTTCATTTTGTTTTAGAATGTTTACGGAGGCCCTAAACGCTGAGAAATATAGCCCTGGTGGCAGATAACTCTTCATCCTAAAGTAAAGTGCTAGTGTTGTGTAGTAAGACCATACTGTCTACATCAAAGAATTATTATTAACTTTCTGAAAAACACCTCCTGTCTTGCTACTGGGCCCTGATAAAGACAGAATGCTGGCCTTGGCCATCAAGCAACCACAACACCAGGACTACCCATCATGGTCAGCGTTCAGGCAAATTTACCACATAAAAAGGTTGGGCAGGGCCGGCAATAATCCATTATAGCATGGCAATGATATAGCTGGGCTTAGATAAAAAGAAGGCCAGAGGCACAAGAGAAATTCAGCAGCAGATGGCCCAGACCCAGACCCTTGTGTCATCCACCACTCTTCTCTCAGCTCTCCCTCAGCTCACACCTGTGGCCATATGAGGGGCTCCCTTATGACCAGCTGGCAGAGGAGGGAAAAAAACAAGTTATGTCAGAGATGGGTCAGCTCAGTATGTGGGAGCAAACTGAAGATGGACCACGGTGCACCATAGCCCACTTAGGAGTGGCACTGAATGACGTTTTAAGGAAAAATTATCCCAGTGACCAGAGCTCTGAGCATTGTATCTGGCCATCTATTTTATGTGGAAAAAGAAGTAGTATGAGGTAATAATAATACAGACACATGGGCAGTGAAAAATGGCTTGGCTGGTTAATCAAAGGGCTGGAAGAAGAAAGAATAAAATACTGGGGACAAGGAGTTCTGAGGAAGAAGCATTTGGATAACTCATTGGGAGTGGGCATGAAGTGTGTTGGATTTATTACTACTTATTAATGCTGCAGAAAAATCCATAACAGAAGAGACATTAAGCAACCAAGTAGACTGGGTGACTCGATCAGCTCATGCCAACCACCCTAATACTGGCACATTGGGTACATGAAACAGAGTGGGCTTAGTGGCAGGGATGGAGGCCGTGCATTGGCCAAACTGCATGGATTTCCATCCACCAAAGCTGATCTAGCTACTGCAGTTGACAAATTCCAGCCTGCCAGCAACAAAGACCAACTCTGAGCCCCAAATATGGCATTATCCATTGAGGATACCAATCAGCCCCATGGTGGCAAATTGACTATATATAAGGCCCCTTCTAACCTTGGGAGTACATGTT
>RJWJ010030293.1:0-20043 GCA_004363605.1 Indri indri | reverse complement strand
TCTATGAAAAAGACACCTGCACCCGAATGTTTATAGCAGCGCAATTCACAATTGCAAAGGTGTGGAAACAGCCCAAGCGTCCATCAATACATGAGTGGATTAGTAAAATGTGGTATATGTATACCATGGAGTACTATTCAGCTTTAAGAAACAATGGTGATATAGCACCTCTTGTATACTCCTGGATAGGGTTGGAACGCATTCTACTAAGCGAAGTATCCCAAGAATGGAAAAACAGGCACCACATCTACTCACCATCAAATTGGTAGTAACTGAACAACACATAAGTGTATATATAAGAATAACATCTATTGGATGTCGGGTAGGGAGGGAGGGGGAAGGGGGGGGGGCGAGGGGGAGGAGGGGACGGATATATGCATACACAAAGGGTGCAATGTGCACCCTCTGGGAGATGGACACGCTTGGGACTGGGACTTGGGGGGAAGGGGGGGCAAGGGCAACATACGTAACCTAAACATCTGTACCCCTATAAACAACAAACAATAAAAAAAAAATAAAACAAAAAAAAGAATGATCACATTGAGTTTAAAAGAGCATAATTTTGGATGAGATGGAGAGATAAACAATCCAATACTTTTACCTGGAGTTTTTAATGTTATTGCTCTAGCATTTCTTTTTTCCCATATTGTTATTTTTTAAACCAACGAAAGGTACAAAGCTATTTGATTTGAATAAAATAGCCTCCGTATACTACATACAGTGTTGTTCCTCAGAAAGCCCAACATGGTAAAGTCAAATCTACTGGTTTGTTTTGCTAGACTTGGTCCAGCCTTTGTTTACCTGCCAGTCTTAGAAGGAAGCCAGCACACATTTATCATCCTCCTACCTGAGTACTTCAGGCATATGTCACAACCTAGTGAGATGAGATTTAGGTGGAGCACTGGCAAAAGTAAGTCGATTTATTATATTAGTTGATATTATTGTAGTTTCTGTTTCAGAGGAAGAAGTCATAAAGATTTAAGAATTGTGACAATCCATATGATCACATGAGGCTAAAAGTCAGGGACCATCTTGATCAATTAAATTTGTGAATAACTTAGTCAGGGGCTATATATATGGGATATCTCATGACATTGCACAGAAATTACAGAATAAGCCGCCATCTGTACCTGAACCTACTGAGAAAAATACATAATTTATTATCAGGCCATTAGGATATTGTCAGATCCATCTAAAATCTTGACATTTGCTCCCCTTGGTATCTTGTTAGCCCCGAAAAATAAAATTACATAGTTAAATATGGTCTAGAGCACATACAGATGTACAAGAGGCTGAACTCAAGCAGCACCATTAAGACCATATGATAGTATTTGCATAAATGATTTGGGCAGTAACTGCTATGCAGAAAAATATAAATTGGACTTCATTGTAGAAATCTAACACTCCCTCACATCAGTTATTGTTGACATTCTTGAGTCATGAGTAACCTCATGCAGTGGGTAGATACAGCTCCTTTGAGAGAAAAATGACAGCTTGCTAATGGGCTTTGTTGAAACATCATCATTGAGAGACACCAAATAATCTGAGGATGGAAATATCTTTTCTATCACAGGTGTATTTGAAAGACATCATAATAAAGATGGAGTAATTCAGGAAAGCTCACTTATAATATGGAAATGGATTACAGGAATGTGCTACTGGTGGGCAGTAACCACAAGAGGGTTACAACTCTGCTTTGGGACAGATGATAGAACCCCCAGAAAAACAGAAAGTTACTATTGATGAATACTGTAAATTCTAATTATTCTCCATGCTAAAACAAAGCAAGCAGCCTGGTTGACTGATGAAAGTCTCAAGTTATGAGATGCAATGGCATTTGGAAGTCTGCTCTCTTGCCTGGTGGAAGGTAGAACTTTTATTAAGGAAGAAAAAGGCAAGTTTGCACAACAAGCAGAATGAGAACAGTACATTTGGCATTGGAGGAATAGTTAGCTTCTCCCCAGTCCAAGGTTAATGTTTGGGTTTTCACCAAAAGCCTTGTTTTATAGTCTGGAAAGCAGGTCCTAGATAATTGGACATTTAAGAACATACGGAAATCTGTGTGGGAATTCTGAGGATGAATTAAAGCGGGTCTTGATGATGTGCAATAGTTGCTAGCTCAGAAGGCAATTTTAGTGCCAAGGTGGATAACCTGATTTGGCCTCTAGAGACAGCTAGTTAGGTATGTGAAATGAGCAGACACAGAACTGCTCGTATAATGTTGGGTAAGATGATGACATATTTTTTTCCAATGGCTGAAATTGTGAATATGGCTAAAGATGTACAGAATGCCAGTACAAAAGAATGGTCATCTGTAACTGTGGTAGATCATCTTCAAAGAAGACTTTTAATGAATCACACTTGCAGAATTTAGTTCTTGTATAATCCTCTTCCACTTTGAATCTGGGCTGTCCCGTGGCTCACATTAACTGATAGACTATGCATCATTGTTCCTGTTACATGTTCATACTTCAGGAGGACATTCAGCTCCTGTGCCTTTTGTAGTGTTCACTTTCAAAGCTTCTGAGATAATAGGTAATAAGCACGGCTACTGTACTGAAGTGGTTTGATGGAGCAATCGTATGGGGAAGCCATTTGGCAGAAGGAAGCCTTCAGATTACATGAAGATGAGTCAAGATCCAACAGCACCGTCGTCACAGTTGAGCCTCCAGACACTCCAGCAGCTGCTGCTTTCTGACTGCAACAGTGCAGCATGAGACACACCGAGGAAAACCAGTAGAACAACTACTCACCATAAGCTAGTGAATACATAAAACTGAGACAGATTTCTTTTAATACATTGACTACCATACTAGAAAAAAACAAATTTTCCTTGGGGCCACGGTGTTTTATTAAAACAAAACAATCCTTTCTAGTTTGTTAATTTTTATTGTTTTCTGTGTGTGACTTATATGCAACACAATTCATAGTTTTAGAATTATATTGTCAATATTAATTGTAACAAGAACATTAACAAGTAAGATTTTCATGAACCAACTTTTTGCTTCACATGGCCCAGGGCTCAAAACTAGCCTGAGTTAAATACAACTCACGTGGCAATCAGTGTGTTAAAGGCTGTGTTTTAAGCCACTAAGTTTTGGGGTAGTTTGTTCTATATCAATCAATAATCAAAATAATGGCTCTGGATAATATTCTCAAAGCTATGTGATGTATTAATAGTGAAAAATTTGTAAATTTACTTACAGAGGTAAATGAAAATAAAGGATAAGTAGACAATAACCCCAAGATAAAAATATTTTGTCAATTGTTTTAACAGCTCCAAATGATATAATACCTGTGGAGACTGATTCTCTAAAATAAAAATAATAAATTTAGTTTTGGGGTGGTTTTAAGCCTCTACAAATATCAATACAATGTACAAGTGAGGTATATGGGTAAACAGTTTAATTGGTAATTGAATATTAGAAAAAAATTAAAACTGTGTCATCACAGTAAACATATTTTATGGAGGAAATCCTAACTCCTTATTGGCTAATACAAATGTTAGTGATTGATAATATTTTTGCATGACTATAATCATGTTTTAAATATTGTGGACATTGTTTTAATATAAATTTTAAGAAATATTAACAAAGGGATATTGTCAATGAACAGAAGGTGAACTGGGAGAGGATTAAGCTCCGGTTCTTTTGTCTCTTACTTACCCTCCGAAATGCCAAAAGAATTACCTTTGCTCAAATGATCCTTGTAACATTAACTGAAGGAATTTATAAGGAAATTCTGGATCCAAGGGAAATGAAAATCTGGCGAAAAACTAAGTATCAGAGCAACCACATATACAAAAAGATCAGTATTGATTTCTGAGTAGTGATGAACTGGCACTGATGATATGTAGTTAAATCATTTCTAGAAGTCAGTCGTGTTTCTGAGTGTACTAGATAGGTGTAAAAGCTGGAAGAGTCTAGAGCTGGTGATTTTCCTAGGCTAGTTTTGAACACACCTAATTATGTTCATTACTTACAACTATCCATAGGGCACAATGATTTTGAGATTTTCAGATTCTGAGTCTGCTTCTATGCTGTTGCTATATAGTCTATGTTGTTACCTGCCTTGTATAATTTCTCAGTAAATTTAGTGCAGAAAAAGAAGCTATTGTGTCTCATGAATTTGATTGGCAATCTGAACACAAGACTGGGAAAGTTGAGTGGTCTTTACAGTTAAAAATCATGTGTTCTTGTCACCACAGGAAACCGAGTTTGTATGATTATTTCAGTACGTTAGCACAGTCTCTGTTAAGAAATAACTGGTTTCTGGTCCTTGAGTATCTGGGATTGACCAATAGATAACCCTGCCTTCTTTTGGAAAGGTGATGACACGCACTGCTAAAGTCTGTAACTGAGAAAATTCATAGTTTACTCTCTGCTGGCTCCAGTTCTTAATAATCTCACCTACTCTTGCTTTTGACACTGCTGGATCCAGCTCTGCAGGCTCTATTGCGTGGCACATTTAATAATTCTCAGTTCTTCTACTGGGAACCCCCTCCTTTGCCTCATGACATCTGGGATGCAACAGAGGACTTTGAACTTCTCTAAAGTACTTGACATTTTCTCATTTTATATCCTCAAAAACAAGAAATAATCCCTAAGTGCATCAGCTTATTTCTAGCTTCTGTTGGTTTCAGGGTTCCAGCCTAGGCAGGGATCCAGGACACCTGTCTTCTGAATTCTCCTTCAGACACTCTCATATAAAGCAAAAGCCTACCTTTAACTGTCCCATTTTGCTTGCTAGAGAATCTTCTCATGTCCTATCTTCTTCTTCCTCACCTATTACCCACATTCTCCCTTACTTGGGACCACAATCGAGTACTGAAATCAGGGTATTCATTCATTCCACATCAAGGAAAATCAATATTTGTTATGAACCAAGCTTTATTCTAGATGTTTACAGTTGTGAATAAGTTACATAAAATCCCTGATGTCATTGAACTTATATTTTTGTGAAGGAAAACAAAAAAAAAATATGGAAAAGAAAATTGCAGAAACTGATGACCCTTAGGAATACAATAAACAATATGACTTGAGGAGGAACATAGATTGGGTGAACAGATTAGTCCTTACCAAGGAGGTGTATTTGAGTAGAGATGTGAATGAACAACAAAAAAGTGAGATCTGCAGGGAGGACTGGACAGAGCCGACTCTGTGAAAAAACAGGGCAAAAGCTCTGGAACTTAACAGTAGCCAAGATACAGAATCAAACTAAGTGCCCAAAGGAAATGAATGGATAAAAAATTGTGGTATATATACACGCTGAAATACTATTCAGCCATAAAAAGGAATAAAATCCTGTCATTTGTGGCAACACGGATGAACCTGTAGGATGTTATGTTAAGTGAAATAAGTCAGATATAGAAAAATAAATATTGCATATTCTCACTCATATGTAGGAGATAAAAATGTTTAGCTCATAGAGAGAGTAGAATTGTGGTTACCAGAAGTAGGAAGGGTTGGGTATTAGGGAAAAGCTGGTTAACATACACAAAGTTACAGCTAGATAGGAGGAATAAGTTCTAGTGTTTTACAGCTCTGTAGAGTGACTATAGTTAACAGCAATTTTTCTATATTTTCAAATAGCTAGAAGAGAGGATTTTAACTGTTCCCAACACAAAAAAAATTACAAATGTTTGAGGTGATGGAAATGCTAATTACCCTGGTTTGGTCATTACACATTGTATACATGTATCAAAATACCATTGTGTACCCCATAAATATATACAATTATTATGTGTCAATTAAAAAAAAGGAATCCTTGGGAGAAGAATATATTAGGCAAAAGAACTAAACAGGCAGCAAGTCACCTAGGGATTTTTGACCACAGTGAAACATTTGGATTCGAGTTCACGTGTGAAGGCTAAGTTTTGGAAGATTTCAAGCAGAGATGAGACATGATCTGATTTATATTGTTTAAAGGTCACTCTGGGCTTCTTTGGAATTTTATGTAGAGAGTGTAGCAGGGCAAAGGGAGCAAGCAGAGAGATCTATTGCATAGCTATTTCTGAAACCTACATGAGAAATAGTGACATATGGAGAGAAGGGAATACCTAAGAGATATCGTTTTGAGGTAGAATCTATAGGAATTATTCATGAACTGGTTGCAATCCATGAGGGAAAAGAAGAGAGAAAGAATGGTCCTACATTTTTGGATTGAGCAGGTAGGTAGGCAGTAGTTCTATTTACAGAAAGGGGGAAGAATAGGAAAAAAACAATTTTGTCAGGGGTGGGAAGAAAGAGGTGTGTTTTGTTCTGTTTTGTATGTTAACTTTGAGGTTCTCTTAGACATCTATCCAGTGGAGATGTCCAGAAGCCAGTTTTGCATTTCCAGCAACTTCAGCATTTAGAGCTGCTGTCACAGGAGGTCACATGGTCTAAGACGCTGCATGGAATATCACAACATTTAAAATTGGAATAGAGGAGGAGATGGAGAAGTTGGTGACCTAAGGGGAAACCTAGGAGGAGGTGGCGGCATGGAAACAAGTGAGGAAGCACATCAGGAAGCAGGGAGTAGCCAGCTGTGCATAATCCTCCAGAGACTGAAGTAAGATGCACGGATGTATGCAAGATACCTTCTGTTTACCCTTCCAGTTCCACTATCCATCCTTCTCCTGCTTCCATTTTACCCCAGGAGTCTGAGATGGTGAAATAATCAGCAGCTTTCTTGATCTCTTGCTTCTGTCGACCCAGCTACCTGGGACCTCCATCATAAGATCTGATGGAGAGAGAAGAGTAAATTCGGAGTGTTTATTTCCCTATCTCACTTCTTTAGGGCTTGCTTTGGACTGGCTACGTCCCTCTACCAGAGGATGTAACTCCTCTCCAGGTAGTCTTTTTCCCACAGCTCTTTCCTTTCTAATTAGTAAGTGCATCCTCCTCCATTATTCCAGGATTAGGGTCAGTAACAGCCCCAATGTTAATTGACCTTGGGTGCCACATTATCCTTGTGGTTTTCCTAGATTTGTCCTATAGTTTGTAAATAAACTCTGTATTCGACTTCTCTTGAATTACACTAGTTTTATTATATTATCTGTTTCCTGTTGCAACCCTGATTGTTGCAGTGTGTAAAAATTATATTGGATTGGAACATGGAGGTTGTACCTGTCCTTGACAAGAACAGTCTCAGCTCTTGATGGGGGTTGAAGCCTAATTGGAGAGTGTGCATAGGGAAAGTGATGTAAGGAATTAGAAACAGCAATGGTAGAACATATTTATAGGATGTTTTACTGTAAATTGTACAGGGAATTGGAGTAATTTTTGAAAAGGGTGACATATGGTAAAAGGGAATAAACTGAAATAAATTTCAAAAACATCATCCCCCTTATAGTGAGAAATTTTTTTCGTGTATGGTATCCATTTATGTTGCCTTCTGATAAAGAAGAATCTTTGATGCTAGAGCTCTAAGGGGGATCAAGAGGATGTTTAGATGAACAATGGAAATAAAAAGTAGAAACTATTTCTTAGCTCAACTCCATTGCTTCATCTTAGAACAAATAGAAAACGAAGACAAAGAAAAGAACCTTTGACATTTGTTATAATTTTCCAAGATTTTCCCAGTAATAAAGAAAGCAGAAATTAATGGGAGAAGCTCTGTTCACCGTTCCCTTTGTGAAAGTTGTATTTTGCTAACCTATTTGAATGCTATATATCGTTGGAATATGAGTATCAAAGAATAGCATGCATGTGGATAATTTGGTACATATTTTATCATTTAGTTTATACGTAATGTAGTCTAGCTTATAAGCTAAAATTAACTACACTTGGAAATAACAGCTAATTTCAGACTTTAAAAAGTTGCTTTCAATTTCTTAAAATCTATGCTTACAGCAATTTGCAGTTTGCCTCATAAACAAAGGTGTTGGTGTAAGATACTCTGTGGGAAAAATGAGAGGAATGAACCTGCTGCGAGATCAAGAATGCCTGGGGAGAAATAGGGTCATGTAGATTTAATTGCTGAGAGTCACCCTTTAGTTCTCATTTATTTATTTCCCAAGGAAATACATATGGGGCTTTAAAGAAGAGAGAAAACACACAGCTGAGAGTAGAGAAACAAAGCAGGTCTAAAGTTTAAAGTGTAGTCAATAAAAAAGAACAAACCTCTAAGCTTCCAGCCTTGTCAAACAATGATCACAATGATCATGACCCTCTTCACAGGTCTCCTGTGACTAGCATAGTTCTGTAAGATGCCTCATTAGTTCAGGAGAACTGGAAATGGCATGCTACTGCATGTGTATTACATTCAAAGGAGCTGCTCATTTTTATGATAAGCTTGACAGATTCATTTAAATAATGAAATTGAATTACGACGCAGCAAATATAAAGTGTTAACAATATATTTATTTTATTAACCTGTTATTGAGATTTTTCCTATAAAATAAATATGTAATAAAATATAGATAACCTATCTAGGTCAAATATTGAAGCTATCAGATTCTGAAGATTGCCAAAAAAATATAGTATTGAATTATATATTCACATGTCTTTAGGATGATGGGAGGCTAGAAATGAATTTGAAACATATTAGGAAACTTGTGAAATTATATTCTGTTTTACAAATATGTCTAAGCTTGCTTTAATTATTTGTCCAATGATTGTGTCTTCCATTTGAAACAATAACAAAAAAACTGAACAAAGAGTTTATTATAATGTAGTTTAAATTTTTTATTAGTAGCCTGTTTATTAACTATGTTGTGAACTCCAACAGACTTGCTGGCCATACAAATATTCAAAATCCAGGATGCTTGCTTAAGAAGGCAAAATAGTATTTCAGGTTAATAGGCTGATTTATTTCCTTCCAGGGAGAAGGCACAATGATGGTGAGATATGAGAACAATAATCACTGCGCACAAGGAAATTGCAATTTTATAATAATTAGAATCACATAGACTAGCGTACTGGCATAAAAGGCAAAATGCAATATACCAGAGGTGATAGATTAAAATTAATTAATATAAAGAACTCATCTCTTGGGATTTCAGGAAACTCAATGGATGATGTTTTTGTTTTCTACATTTAAATTCAAAACTTAAGTAAATAAAAAAATGTGTGGCAGACAAAAATCTGTGGGACTGAGCATGAACCTTGGGGAGTCATGACTGGAGGTATCATAGACCCCTTGATACTTGTTTCTGCTTTCCTTGTCCTGTGCCATCATAACACCTACATTATTAAAATCTTACATGCTTACACTCTGAGAAGTTTTGTGAGTCCCTCCAACCATCAGACCCTCTAAAATTGTTGCATTAAAAAGGCCAGGAGTTCTCCTCTGTTGGCTGTACTTGAACACAGGTGGAAGGGATGTGGTCACTGAACCCTAGCTCTTTGTTGTTAAATACCTGTGCTTAATCTTTAAAACTACAGTTAGTCAGAGGTATAATGTGGATATCAAATAGAGGGAGAAGCAGTTTATCAGGACAGATCTGCCCCACTTACACAGACCTTTTCCCCATTATTAAAACTACTTTTAATAATGGATTGTGGAAATTATACCTCCTGACAGTTTTGAAATATAAACATAATATGTGTGTTTTTAAAATAGTTCCAAGGCCACTACAACTAATATTAAAATTCAGTTTTTCATTTATTTTCTGGGTCGAATATAACCCATAAGAGGTTTTGCAATGAGATCTTATGAAATATCAAATATATTACAATAATAGAATTTTAACAGTAAGAGATATCACTTTGAATATAAACACTTACGCACTATAAATTTCCTGGTAATATATGTACAAAAACTAATTCAAGATGGATTAAAGACTTAAATGTAAACCTGAAAAAACACAAATGCTAGAATAAAACCTAGGAAAAATTGTTCAGACATTGGCCTAGACAAAGAATTTATGACTACATTCCAAAAGCAAATGCAACAAAAACAAAAATAGACAAATGGGATTTAATTAAACTAAAAAAGCTTCTGCACAGCAATGAAATAATCAAAGGGACAAATAGACAACTTACGTAATGGAAGAAAATATTCATAAACTACATAGTCCACAAAGGACTCATATTCAAAATTTACAAGGAACTAAAACAACTCTGAAAGAAAAAAAAAAAACACAAAAAAGTGAGCAAATGACATGAACAGGCATTTTTCAAGAGAAGATATACAAGTGGCCAGCAAATACATGAAAAAATGTCCAACATCACCAAATTATTAGGGAAATGCAAATTAAAACCACAATGAGATACCAGCTTACTCCAATTAGAATGTTCATTATTAAAAAATCAAAAAGAAATAGATACTGGTGTGCAATGCAGTGAAAAGGGAAAGCTTATACACTGTTGGTGGAAATGTAAATTAGTACAGCTTCTATGAAAATTACTATAGAGATTTCTCAAAGAACTAAAAGAAGATCTACCATTTGATCTTGCAATCCCATTACTGGGTATCTACCCAGAGGAAAAGAAATCATTATATCAAAAGATACCTACATTCGTATGTTTATCGCAGCACAATTCACAATCACGAAGAGACAAAATCAATATAAATTTCCATCAATCCATGAGTGGATAAGGAAAATGTGGTATAGATATAAGGTGGAGTACTACTCAGCTATAAGAAAGCATGAAATTGTGTCTTTTGTGGCAACATGGATGGAATTGGAGGCCATTATCCTAAGCTAAGTAAGTCAGGAACAGAAAAATAACAGAAAAATAAAGCCCACATGTTCTCACTCAGAGTGGTGAGTTAAGCTATGGTTATACAAGGACACACAGAATGGCATAATGGACATTGGAAACGCAAAAGTGAAGGGTGAGAGAGGATGAGGGATAAAAAATTACATGTTGGGTACAAGGTATGCTATCTGGGTGATGAGTACACTAAAAGCACAGATTTCCCCACTGTACAATATTTACATGTAATGGAATCCAACTTCTACCCCCTAAATCTATTGAAATAAAAAAAATCCCAGTAATAAAGTTCTAAGATTAAATTTCCCTGCATTTTAATAGTATTTTGTTAATAAATATAAAAGGTAAAACAATTTTCATGTCTAAAATCAGATTATTGTGTGCTCTAACATTCAGGAAAATTAAATTCCTGTATTCATGCTTTCCGATACTTTTCTATAGGGTGTCAGGTAGAGGAGCTCTTGATGGCTGGGCAGAGTTAGTTTTTTGCAAATATTTTCAGCTCAGTCTATCTCATTCATTGGATCATAACATTTACTATGAGGGAAAAATGGATTGCTTGATGATCCACCTTCTAAATACAGAACTCCAAATACAACATGAGAAAAAGTTAAAAGATTGATTCTAGGAAGAAATACCCATAGCAGGTGTTTTCCAGAAAACATGAAAAAGGTTTATTTAATAACAGTTTTAATACATTAGCTACATTTAATAAAGTATTAGGGACCAATGGCTGAGGCACCAATGACAATTCTGTTAGAAGAGAAAGGAATGTAACAGCAGGTAAGAAATTATTAAGGAAAATTCCTTTTTTTATAGACCAAAGAAGTTGGAATGATATATTTTCATTCAAAAGCATTCTATAAATATTTATTCAATTAGATACTTAAAATGCAAAGATGACTTTCTGCTTCCAAGAAACTCGAAATCTATTATGGGAAACAAACAAAGAGAAGATTATAATAGAAAAAATTACATTGGGTACTCTGAGAGCCCAGAGGAAGAAAACCTAACACAAGCTAGCATATTAGTTTGAGATAGTTTTTTAGTAATGCATGGGTTTTGATAGTTTTTAAGTAATGCAAGTAAAGATGTTTGGTAGGGGCAAAGAATATTCCTGGTAATTAATATGAACTATAGGCAAAAACAAAGGAACTGGGAAAATGTAGATCTTTGGTAACACAGTCAGTGGTCCCTTTAGGCTGGAATTTATAATATATAAAGCTGGAATATGATCATATTCTAACTTTGAATGTCAGCCTAAGAAATCAGCAATGGTAACCCAAATCATATTGGATAATTTCATGCATTACTACGTTAGCCTTGCAGAAATCTTTAGGATAGATTCGTTTCTTTTTCTATTGTTCTTTCTATCTTGAGCAACACAAGTCGAACTTCAAAATTGCAGATTACCAACAAAAAATTTACTAACGCTTTTGTTGGGAGATAAAGGAAAGGGTACTTAAACCCCATACAGACAAACAAAACACTTGAGTTACTGCTACCCCATGGGTATTTTCATGTAAACTAAAAATAATTGACTCTTCAAGGTGGATATAACCTTGCAGGCACACACAGATTGATGAATTGATGATGCCATAGTACAATTTACGATGGCACCATTTAATATAAGTAGCTCTGCAGTCTAATGGTCTGGCAAGAAGACCAAAGTCTATATATCTGATTTCACTCTCCCTAGGTCAATTGAACAAACTTCACAATCATATTCAACTGCTCTTCAAATTAACCTAATGAACATTTTCTTTCTTTGACAAAACACTCCAAATTTTTTAATGGATGTTACATGTGCATGTAATTTATGGGTTTACATATGCATGTGTATTTCTGTAAGTGTGTCTGTATGTGTCTGTGTCAAAGCCCGACTTATCAGTAATAAAATTTTTATTTAAACTTGTGGGGGGATTTGATAGATATTGAAAAATAATGGGTTTATTTTGTTTTTTTTTTCACAAACATCAATCTCAAATTAAAAAATTTTAAGATTATAAAATAGAATTGTGAAATTGATTACAGATTTCAGAACTTTCCCCTTTTCCTAATGCATTTCATGTTAAAGGATTCAATGAAAGCTATTATAAAAGTTACAGAAAGTGCCTCATACATGGCTAACTCTCAGTAAACACCAGTTCCACTTCCCCCCTTCTCTGTTTTACTCTGGACCATTGGAGGGATGTCAACTCTGAAATTCCAGTTGGATTTTACTATCAAGTAGAGTTGGTGGCTTCTGAAATTGTCACTATTGACTTTTTTTCTAAATTATTTTCAATGTAGTTATGAAAAGTGTTAGGAGAAGAAAAAGGCCTGCCATAATTTGGGAACAGGTCTTAAAAAGCAGAGTTGCCCAAAATTCTTTGTGCTCGCCAGAATTCAGCAAGTTAGTGTATTTGTTCTTGTTGTTGTCACTAGATTTTCAGTTTCACTTTTCAATTTTATACTGCAGTAGTTTTGAAAGGAAGTCTGTAGCTTAAGCTTTATAAATATTTAAATGCTGCTATAAGGAGTTGAAATCTAAAGCCAGGTGAAAAGAAAAAATTGTACTTGGGGGGAAAAAGATAAAACATCAGAAAAAGCCCAAACAGTGCCTGGAGGACTTAACAGGATAATAAGTGGATTGAAAGAATTATCTCCTTTAGGAGCTAATTCCAAAGCACCCAAAAGTTGAACGGGTAGAAACAAAATTCTGGCAAGTTTCTACGAAATAATTTATTTTTAGGTCTAGTATAATCAAATTCCCTTTCACAAGTTTGAGCTTTGTATTAGGATGTTATTAAGAATAGAGAGAGTTAGACACTTAATACATATCTGTTTACTTTATTTATTCTAGAAATAAATTGCAGTCATCCTCTGGAATAATTGGGAAATTGGTTCCAGGGTCACCCATGTATACCAAATCCACGCATACTCAAGTCCTACTATTGACCCCATGGAACCCTGTATAGGAAAAGTTTGCCCTCCTTATGCCAGGGTTTCACATACCCTGAATAGCGCATTTTTGATATGCCTTTGGTTAAAAAAAATCACCATATAAGTGGTCCTGCATGTAGTTCCAGCAGCAGTTGTTCAAGGGTCAACTGTAGGTCTTTGAAAATATTTATCATTTCTTTGGAGGAATGACAAATGGTTACTCATAAAAGTACACATTTTAGTAATTATAATAAAAATAAAAAGTTAAAATATGTTTCTAAGTGGCAGGTATGATACTACATGCTGCAGTTGCATCATCTCATGCAGTCATCCTGACGAGACAGGTCTTACTGTATTCCAAATTTTATGTATGAGGGAACTGACATTTGTAGAGGTGAAGTAATTTACCAGCTTCACGAGTTAACAACTGACAAAGCCAGTGACTAACCCAAGTCTGTCCTACCACCAAAGCCTAGGATACCAACCACAAAAAACACGTTTATTATCTCCTAGCAGTGGGGCAGACCCTAGAGTAGTCCCTGTGATTTCTGTCCTGGTGCTCATGGCTAGCAGAATCCTCCGGATGAGAACGCAGACCGGGTGACATGTTGATTACATCCTTGCAGAAAACCCACCCAAGCTGTGCTTAGATTCCTGACCCACAGAAACTGTGAGATAGTAAATTTATTGGTTTTTATGCTTATAAGTTTCTGGTAATGTGTTATGTCACAATATAATGTAAATGCGAAATGATTACAACTATATTGCATTAATTATAAAGACATTTCTTAAAAAGTAAGGTTTTTTTGGTCAAAATGGCTGGCAGGCTGGCTGCTGCAGCATCAGACCACTGGCTGGATGGTATTCAAAAGTGGTATTACAATGCTGCAGGATTCATAAACTGGGTTAATGCGCGAGGATATGATATATGAGGATGAAGACGTAAGAGAAGCCATAAGAAGGCTTCCTGAGAACTTTTATAATGACAGGATGTTTCACATTAGGAGAGCATTGGACCTGACCATGAGGCAACAGATCTTGCCCAAAGAACAGTGGACAAAATATGAAGAGGATAAATTCTACCTTGAACCACATCTGAAAGAGGTTATTTGTGAAAGAAAAAAGAGACAAGAATGGGCAAAGAAGTAATCATAGTTGAAATCTGTGGATGTGGCTGTCCTCAAAGTGTTTTTGTGAAGATGGTTAGAATTTAAACATAAAATTCAATAATTATTTCATCTGCAGATGTATTACTTTAAAAGATGTCTGTGTAATCATTAAAAAAGAATTTTTTTTATTTGGATGTCTGAATGTTCATAATTTCTTTTAAAAGCAATTTAGAAAGCTAGAGTCAGGAGATGGGAGAGATGAATAGAAAGAGCACAGAAGATTTTTAGGGCCGTGAAACTATTCTGTATGACACTGTAATGGTGGACACATGTCACTATACATTTGTCAAAAGCCATAGAAAGCGCAATTCCAAGAGTGATGTAAACTGTGGACTTTGGAAGATAATGTATTATCAGTGTAAGCTCATCAGTTATACCTAATGCACCACTTTGGTGTGGGCTGTAGATAGTGGAGGAGGCTGGGCATGTGTGGGGAGTACAGGGGGTAAGGGGAATGTCCATATCTTTCTCTCAATGTTGCTGTGAACCTAAAAGTTCTCTTAAAAATAACGTATATTTAAAACAAAAACAAAAAAGGTAAAATTGGCTCTTTACCCAACATTTGCAGCTAATGATCTTTATGTAAATTGTGACCAGGAAAGTAATTGTACTCAGGTTGATTTAGAAGGCAGCAGTGATGTGTGACATGGATTTCTGCCGTGGTGGGGTGAGAAGCAAGCTCCAATGATCGTGAATGTTTGAGTCAAAGTGGACTCCACAGTCTGCTGCCTAGTTTCCAACTTCACGGGTGACGGCCGCTGTGTTGGCAGCAGTGATGGTAAAAAGGGTGACGGTTATCTCCTGACCACTGGATTACAGCTGCAGTGATGTGACTTAAAATTCAAAGTTCAGAGGCTTATCCTTTATCCTTTCAATGATTTTGTAAGTACCCTGCTTGTAGTAAATCTATTTCTGGTTGTAACACCTTGACAGAATGTGTGTCCTTTGCTGAGCAATTATTGGATACACTGGTACAATAAACATTAAATAAAGCATCAGTACATAGATGATTTTCAAACTACTGAAGATACATCAAAGTCTGAATGTACTAAGCAACATCTTTGTAGAATAGGTTTGTTCTGTTGACAAGTGACATGCTAGTTCTTGGTGTCATTGACTTGACTCATTTTTTAAAAAATAAAGTCTTGTTTTAGTTGTAGATTTACAAATCAATGATGAAAAGAGTACAGAGAGTTCTCGTACCCCAGAGTCACTTCTCCTTTTATTAATATTTGATATTAGTATGCCAGATTTCTCATAACTAATGAATTAATATTGATCTGTTATTATCTATAACCCAAACTTTATTCAGATTTCCTTAGTATCTACCTAGTGTCCTTTTCCTGTTTTACAATACCATCTAGGATACACATTAAATTTAGTTGTAATGTCTTAGGCTCCTCTTGGCTGTGACAGTTTCTTAGGCTTTATTTGTATTGATGTCCTAGACAATTTTGAGGACTAGCCAGATATTTTGTAGACTGATCTTCAGTTAGGATTTGACTGATGTTTTTCTCATGATTAGTCTCAGGGTATGTGTTTTGGGGAGCAAGACCAAAGAGATAAAGTGCCTCCTTGTCATATCATATCAGGGGTATATACTACCCATATGACTTATTGTTGATGTTAACCTCAATCACCTGGCTGTGGTAGTGTTTTTCAGATATATCCGTTAAAAATTGCTTTTACCCATTTCATGTGCTGTACTCTTTGGAAGTAAATGATTAAGGACACCCCAAATGCTCCACCTTCTTGAGGTCAGAATATCTACATAATTTTTTTGGAATTCTCCTGATATCTTTGTATTATTTTTTTTCTACTTTGATTCCATTGTGGTTTGAGAACATACTTTTTATGATATCTATTCTTTTAAATTTATTAGGATGCTTTTTATGGTCTAGCAGGTAATCTATCATGGTGAATTTCCCATGCAAGCACAAGAAGAACATGTATTCTGTGGTGTTGGATGGCATGTTCAATAAACATCAATTAGATTAAGTTGACTATAATGTTCAGGTCATCTAAATATTCATTTTTGTCTGCTTTATTCATCAGTCACTTAAGGAGGGGTACTGAAGTCTGCATATGGAAGTGGATTTGTTTACTCTTCCTTTCTATTTTGTTTTGTGTGTTTGGATGGTCCTTTGTTAGGTGCATACACTGTTAGAATTGCTCTGTCTTCTTTGGGTATGACCCTTTTATCCTTATATAATGCCCCTCTTTATCTCTGATTATTTTTCTTGTTCTTAACTCTGCTTTGTAACTGTTTTCTATCTGTTGAATTTATATTTTTTGTTTATACCCCCCTCTTGTCTTCTCTGTTATTAAACATTTTTTATGATTCTATTTTATTTCATTTTTTAACTTATAAATTATATTCCTTTAAAAAAAATCCAATGCTTGCCTTAGGTCCCAAAATATCCATTTACAACTAATATGAATCCATCTTCAAATAACATTGAGCTGCTTTACAGGTAGTACATGTATCTTAAACAGTATTTCAAATTTCTTCCCCCAATTCTTTACGACATTGCTGTTACTCATATCACTTACAATGCACACTCATTAGATTGTCCGAATGAATTCCCATAGGATTCCTAATATCAGTGGCAGAGAATCCTTGGATCAGAAAGCAAGAAGTGCTCTGTGCAGCTGTGGTTATGTGCTATCAGGTCACTCCTGCACATAGCCGATTGCTGCAACAACTCGAGGAAAAAGAAGGAAGCAAGGAGGTGACATAGGATTCAAGAGATGTGCACTATAGCTCTGGAGCCAGACTAATTGGTATAATTTAATGGCCAGTTTTACTGTTTTTAGTTAGGTAACATTGGAAAGCATTATTTAACATTTTTGAACTACAGTTTCCCTATCTGTGTAAGACTAACAATAACACATAACTCATGGAAATCTTATAAGAGATAAAAATATAAACACACATACACACATTTCTGCATATATTAAATATCAAAAGTTTTGCTGTTAATATCCACTATAATAAAATAATTACATAATAAAATTAATTGGAATCTAGATTAGGCAACAAAATACGGATAAAAATTATTGGATGAAAGTTCTGGAATACTATTAAGATGTGTGTGGGAAGATAAGTGAAACTGTTTTAAAGAAAACAACCCTTGCTAAGTTCCTCATATTAAATGAAGTGTATGCAAAAGATGCTAATTCTTTCCCAGTTCTGAAGAATAGATACATAAATTTTAATGACTACTTTGAAAACACTGTGAATTAACCATTAATTGAATAAGACATAGATTCTATAGCTTTAAAGACACTGGAGAACTTAAAAGCTGAAAAGTCTTAATCTAAGGAAATAATTTACAAGTCTTAAAAAAGGCAAGATGATCAAAGTAACATCAAATAAATCACTGATAAAAATAAATGTAAATGTGATATGAATCACTTTTTGTAAATGATGAAATTTGGCTGCAACATATTTAATACCTTCTCAAATGTCATAAAATTAGTTGCCAAACACTTTTATGTGTGCATATGTATATATGCAAATATATTTCATAAATACGTGTGGGTATACATCAGATTTTGCCCAAAGGATTTGAAGTGCTTCACATGCCAATGTAAAATATAAAATTTAATTTGCACAGTTTTTGAATATTGAGAACTGTCAAACACAAATCTGAGAAGAAATATCTTCTTTCCATTGTATCAGTATACTTTATGTGAGCTATATATTTGTTTGGGTTATTTATCTTTGGAAAACAGAAAATATAGTGTCAGAGTCTTTTCATGATTTCAGGATGTAATTTGGTGAAGAAGAAACATCACCTTTATGATATCATATAAAACCTTTATGAAAAAGTTGATATCACTAATTTGATAACATTTATTGAAGTTGTAAAGCATAAAATGACTTCATAAGTTTTATCTGTTACCCTTAGAAGTACCCCAGACACTCACTGAACTTAAGAGATTATTTCATAATTCTTACATATTTTGCCACTTTTCAATCCGAAAATATTAGATTGAAGGTCTACGAAACCTTAAGCAGAGAGCAACGAAAATGAAAAAAAAATTACCATTGGTGATTGTTATGGACTGAAATGCATCTCCCCCAGATTCATATCTTGAAGCCCTAAATCTTGATGTGACAGTATTTGGAGATAAGGCCATTAGGAAGTAATTAAGAGTAAATGAGGTTATAAGAATGTGTCTCTAATTTAATAGTACTTGTGTCCTTATATGAAGAGGAGGAGACACCAGACATCACTCTCTCTTTGCAGGTACATGGGGGAAAGGCCATGTGAGGACTCAGAAAGAAGGCAGTTGTCCACAAGTCAGGACGAGAGTCCTCACCAGAATTCAACCCTGCTTTCACTTTGATCATGAACTTCCACCTTCTAGAACTGTGAGAAATAAATTCCTGTTGTTTAAACCACCCAGTCTGTGATATTTTGTAATGGCAGTCTTAGCTGACTAATACAGGATTAAAAATGAGAACATTCTGGGAAAGATGTGAACAGACATAAAAGAAGACATTCTATGGAAAATCTACTAAGGTAAAACCTAAGCCTTAAGTTTGGCAAATATGATATTTCTCAAATGAATAAAATGATATCTAAGAAAATGGAAAGATTAACTTGAGTTTAACTAAGCTAAAAAATATGTCAATTAAGTCTTATCATCAAAGACTTCAATTAGTTCCTCTCTAATGTACATAAATATAGCCACAGGATGTAACAGGAAGCATGCATAATTGCCAGAAATGAGGACATTTAAAATTCAATGGACTACATTTTTGTAAATTTGTTATATGTACTAAAACTTGTAAGAACCCTAACAGAAACTTTTCAAAAGAAGACAGAATAATGGCCAGCAAACATATAAAAAAATGCTCAACATCTCTAATCATTAGAGAAATGCAAATCAAAACCACAATAAATATCACCTAACCCCGGTGAGACTGGCCTCTATCAAAAGATCCCAAAACGACAAATGCTGGCGAGGATGCGGAGAGACAGGAACACTCTTACACTGCTGGTGGGACTGCAAATTAGTGCAACCTCTGTGGAAAAGAAGTTGGAGATACCTGAGAGAGCTAAAAATAGAAATACCATTCGATCCAGCAATAGCACTATTAGGCATCTACCTAAAACAGCACAAAACATTCTACGATAAAGACATCTGCGCCCGAATGTTTATGGCAGCACAATTCACTATAGCAAGGATGTGGAAACAACCCAAGTGCCCATCAATCCATGAGTGGATTATTAAAATTTGGTATATGTTTACAATGGACTATTACTCAATCATAAGAAACGACAGTGATCTAG
>RJWJ010030292.1:8209-20124 GCA_004363605.1 Indri indri | reverse complement strand
GTAATAGTTATATATTAATATTACCCTTGAGAGAATTGAGAAAAGTTACTCAAATTATTTTCTGTGCAGTGGACTATTCAAGTTTCATAAGATACAGAAAAGCAAAGAAATTCATATATACAAAAATAAATCTATATGCTTTCTTCATGTTCTAAACAGCAATAGTGCTCAGACCTTTATTTTTTTTTCATAGAAGTCCATTCTATAATTTTTTTAAGTCAATAAAATGATCTGGGTAGATTAACTGCATTCAGAAGGTGCTCCCTGACTTAGAAGGTTTCTTGCAGCCAACGTCTTCACTGTATACGAAGCAGCACCTACGCCGAGAGTGAAAGACACCTTGTGCACATACAGGAGAATCAACAGCAGCAGCAGCAGCATGTCACCGCATCACCCGCAGGTAGCAGTAGCAAGTTGAGCTAGTTGCTCTAATAAGGAGAATCTCTTATATTTATGAAACTCCTTCCAGCTCTATGATTCTTTGTTTTTAACTCTGCATTTTATTGGGCTATCTCAGTGGCAAACGCATTCCACACAGCATGTAGAAAAAAGCTATGTAACTAATGTAACTGCACTTTCTTTTCTTTAGATTATTAAAAATTATTTCTACATAGAAATATAAAAAGGACAAAACATAACAGGGATGTATTTCACTGAATGCAGACCTTGGGTAGATTAAATAGGAAGAAAGAGAGAAAATAAATAGTATCTAAAGACATATGATTAAGTATATTTGTCTGAAAAAGATGCAAAAAAAATCTGAACTACTCTGAGGTTCATCATTCCCACTCAATTTAATAAACATGTCTCATGAAAAATACAGCTCAAAATACAAGTGTATACAGAATAAGGTGTTCCTAATTCAGAAGAACAGCTTTGGGTGGAAAAGATGTTGTATAAGAACAAAACTGATGGATTTTCCATTTAAAAAGAGAAGAACTGGATGTTATAAAGAAATTCAACATACCCTCTTATGGAAAGGTGATACTTAAAGAATCCAGGATTAAAACACTTCAGGAAATTTTCAGTCAGAAACTTTTCCTGGTACATATTATAAGTTGACAAAATTAATACCTGAAAATTTAAATAAATGAATATGTAGATAAATATTATTCTTTTCTTACCTTTTGCATAAATAAAAAGCACCCAACAAAAATGGAAAATTTCTGACACAGTACAGGGCTGTCGCCTTTGGGAGAGAAAAAAAAAGTCATGAGACAACAGAAGAATTAAAAAAAGACATCCCAGGTGATTGTGAATTGGTGTGAAATAAAACCCACAGTTAGAGGGAGGGACACTGTAACAGACTCAACTTCCCGTGGAAAACGTGCAAGAAGTTCTGCCCCAGCCCAATATTGGCAGGAAACAGCTGGGAGCCAGGGAAAGAGCTTATCTCAGAAAAAAAGAAAATTCTGAAGAATTTTTGAAGTATTTTGAGGTTGAGATAGGTAAGGTGGAAAATAAAAGAGTAACAATAGTTCTTTTGATGACATTAGCAAGGCTATGTGCCTTGAGACTCCTATACGCAGTCAGACATTTCCCATGTTTAGTGGTCTATACCCAGGGTAGCTAATTGGTCAAAGTCCCTACGTCTGACTTGTGCAGTCACGTTTTTGGTTCCTTAAATGAAAAGGGAAAGTTTACGTAAACAAAGACCCCATATGTTTTGCAATATGAAAGCCAACCTCTTCATGGCTAACACAATGAAAAGCAAAAAAAAAAAAATCATTAAAAGCAAACTATTGGTGAAAAAGATTATTTATGAGATCACACTTCTTTTTTAAGACTAGCAAAATAAACTGAGGGATCAAAACTGTAGCACAGACAGAAAAATGCGTATTCCCAAGCAACAAAAGAAACATACCGCTGTTTTCTTCCTCTTTGTTGACGAGGTTGCTCCTCTTTAGGATATTTAAAGATATCCTGAAAAACGGGTTCATATTTCTTAAAAATTATAGCGGAAACAGTGAAGTTTCTTTCTAACCTCTCAGTACGTTCTCTGAAATGTGGGGGTAGATTTGCCATGTCTTCCCACTTCTTCATCTTAGTAAAAAATTCAATTAAGCTAATATCAAAAATAAAAAATGAAACATTTTCTTAAGTAACATAAAGTATATAAAAATAAATAACTAAATCAGAATTATCTCATTAAATTACTTTTAGACAATGAAATAAAATCACAATTACGTCTCTGAATAGATTAATCTCTTACAGGTTGATTCATTCCTCTGAGCCTCCTAATCTATTTTTTTTTAGATTAGCTAAGGTTTTTAAAAAATTATGAAACATTTTAAAATACAAGCAAAATTAGCAAGAATAACATAATCAACATTCATATGTCCAACTGCCAGAATTAACATTAACATGTTGAATAAATTTCATGTTTGCTTCAGATTTCTTTAAAAACTAAAAATGCTACAGAAACGGCCAAAATTCCCATTTGTGCTCCTCCCTAATCCCATGCCCTTTCTTCCCCAGACAACCACATTCTAAAGCTAGTCTTAATCCTGTTTTCATACATACTAAACATATATATACATGTACCCATAAGCAGTAAGTAGTATCTTTTGCAGACGTTTTCACAGTTTACATAAATGGTATCATACTGTAACATTCTGCAACTTGCTTTTTTCACTCAATAATGTTTCTGAGATTCATTAATGTTGATACGTAAGATCTACTTAATTCATTTTCAACTGCTAAAACATTCCTTCATATGAATATACCATGACCTTTTGCATTCACTCGCCAACCAACGGAAATTTAGGCTGTTTCTAATTTTTCATAGTAACAAAAAATGCTATAATAAACACATCCTTGTACATTTGGCAGGAGTTTCTTTAGGAACTACCCCAAGAAGTGGAGTCAGAGAATGTACACCTTCAATTTTACTAGGTACTGCCAAATTTCCCACTAAAGTAGTTATGCCAATTTATAGTCTTGCAAATGTACGCCAGCAATGTAGAGTTCCTATTTCCCTGCATAAAGACCTAACTTGGTACTATCAGATTCCAAATTTCCCCAATCTCACGAAAATGAAACGTTGTCTTGTTTTTACTTTGAATTTCTTTGAGTACTAGTAAGGTTGAACATCTTTCCCTGTATCTATTAGCTATGTGAGTATTGGCCTTTGTGAAGTCATACTGGTTACTCATTTTTGTTGATTAACCATTTGTTAATAGTTCCTTATATAATTCTGGATACTGATCCTTGGTCAATTTTATGCATTGTAAGTATCTTCTCTCAATCTGATCCCATAACCCACTTAGTCCATTATGGCCGAAAAAGTAAATAATCTGAACCCACAAGTAAAAATCTAAACATAAAAAATGAGTTTTTGAAAGGGAAATAAAACCAAAACGCAGGATTGTATTACTTGCATTAAAATGTTAGGTAAGTTTAGTTTATTATGAGGATTCCCGAATTTGACCTTTACTTCTAAAGTTCTCTGACACTTTACTAGGTTACTCTGCCTCTATTTTTCTTCTTCGTAATAACTGCACTTTTGCATCCTATTTATTAATAAGGCTATTTCTGCATGTCACAGTCCAGGTGTTCAACTCTCTATGCAATGCCTTTTGTTCTTAGGCCTAAATACAGCTCAGGATGGAGTTAAAATATTACATGTCCTATTATTTAAACAAGTGATTTTTTAACCATTAGGTCCAAAAATTTTGACAGTGTTAATTCCCTCCAAAATGCCAACCATCCTTTTTCCATTACTCTGTAATAAGCCATAAAAGAAAATTCATCCAGAAGACACAAGTGTAATAAATTCGATTATACAACAGATAACTTCTGCCTCATCTTTTAAACATTATTTGACCCTTTCTGATTGATTATAATAGTGTCACCTAGCCCACAAACAGGAACCTAAGAAAAATTTACATATTCTGTATATATTATGACACGAGTCCTGTGCATGTAGTTCTAATACTATAATACATAATACTTTATTTACCCTTTCAACCTAGTGTCTCCTAAAGTTTCTCAATAGACATTTAAATTTCTGTCAATATTACAGTCATAACCTTTAGAAGTAAACTCTTTCATACAAGTGCCTAATATATTGAAATTTAAATATTTTCACAGAAGTGAAATAAAATGGATATGAACTTTGATGTAATAAAGGAAAGCCATGACCCAGCTTCTAAATTCAGCATTCCACAGGTACAAATGCTCAGAAAATAAACACAGAGAATTCTTACTATCACTATGATTTATGAGCAATTATATTGGTCACGGAGTACTTTTCAAACTCTAACATAGTGACCTCTGCTCTGAACATCACAGAATTCTAGTTAAAGATACAAAGTTTCTTTCAACTGTCCCTTTGCTCACAGTAGGCACAGATTTTCTGCAAGCCACATATAAGGTACATGCTAACCAATGAAGACCATTTCCCTGTAAAAGAATATTGACGTTTAGTTAATGAGCTACATATGTCGATACAATAAATTCTTAAGTTTAAATTCAACGTGTTGTTTCTATGTTTGTGGGAAACTATTTTCCAACGATGGCCCTATCCCATGTGTTCTTCTTATGTGACCCTGACATTCATCCACTGAGAGGTAGGGATTTGTGTCCCCTCACCGTGAACCTGGGCAAGAGTCTGTGTTCCCTCACGTTGAATAACTGGCTCAACCAATGGCACAGGTGGACGTGATGCCATGTAGTGTCAAAGATCATAAAAGGCAACACGGATTCCACCTGGCACTCTCTCTCAGGACATGTGTCTTGGAAGTCCTGAACCAATATGTAAAAAGTCCAGATACCCTGAGAAACACCATTCTGGAGAGACCTCGTGGCGGTTAGTCACACAGAGAGAGAAATGCCCAAGGAGCCCCAGCTGTACCAGTCCCTAGCTGCTCAAGTCTTCCAGGTGAAGCACCAGTCACTCTGAAACAGAAACATGACATCCAGACTATGCCCGGTCTGAATTCCAGACCCACAAAATCTGCGAGAAATCTAAATTGTTGTTACATGATGCTAAATTTTAGGGTAATTTGTTATATAGCCATAGTAACTGAAACAATACTGTTTCTCATGTATTTTTAACCTTGCTCAAAATCTAGAAAAGTGAGAGAAATAAATGCAAAATTAAGCTTGAATATACATCCTGCTGCTAATTTTATACATAATCAAAACAGAGATGAATAAAACTTATTTTTGTAACCTTATGGACTATAGTGAATCCATTATCACAACAGTCCCCAGACTTTTTGGCACCATGGATGGATTTCATCCATGACAATTTTTCCATGGATGGGGGAAGGGCATGGGGTATGGTCTGAGGATGATTCGAGGACATTACATTTATTGTGCCCTTTATTTCTATTATTATTGCATTGTAATATATAATGAAATAATTATACAACTCACAATAACGCAGAACCAGTGGGAGCGCTGAGCTTGTTTTCCTGCATCTAGACAGTCCCATCTGGGGGTGATGGGAGGCAGTGACACCTCAAGTGTGTTGCTTATGTCCAGTCCACTCTGTAACCTCCTTTGGCTGCTGTCAGTGCAGAAAACCCTGCTTCACAAAGACAGGATGTTGGAAATGGAAACAGGCTTTTCAGTGCTTTTGTGGCAATCTCAGGATATTCTGCCTTGACTTTAATCCAGAATATACGGAGATTTTAAGTTGTCTCATATTTTTAAGGCCACCATCATTTGCTATCTCAAGCAGTTGATCCTGTTCTCACATGGACAAAGTCTATTCACCAGGCTTATTCACGAATGGGTCATGGATCCATTCCTTCCTAGTCTGGGGGTCTTTGTGGTTGGGAAGTAATGCTCTAACTCTTGAAAGCTGAGATAGGTGATCATGCACCAGCTGGGAGAAAGAAGGCCCCGGCTCAGCCTCTTTCCAAACCTCTGATAATGTTTGAAACATGTCAAAAATCCCAATGTCCACTCATCACTCCCATAGTTCCAGTTTGGCTTTGAATGCAGCCACTTTATCTGCCGACTTGAACACAGTTGTCATTCTCCCCTCAAGTGACAGATTGAGTTTGCTGAGCAGGTTGAATATGTCACACAAGTAAACAAGTTTTGCAACTCATTCCATGTCACTGTAATGTGCTGCCAGTGCTGACTGTTTTCTTAAAAGAAATCTCTGGAGTGGCTCTCATAACTCAAAAACTCTGGCCAGTGATCTACCTTTAGAAAGCCATCTCGCTTCTGTGTGTAAGAATAGATGTGTGTGCTCTGTGTCCAGCTCCTCACAGAGCTACATGAACAGACATAAGTTAAGGGCATGTACTTCAATGTAGCTGATAATTTGAATCACATCCTGCAAAACGTTGTTTAGTTCAGGTGACGTTTTTCGGCTAGCCAGCATTTCTCTATGGATGGTACAGTGCGTAGACTCACATTCGGAAGCGACCTCCTTGACCCAAGTAGTAAAACCAGAAAGCTGTCCAGTCATCGCAGCTCCTCCAACCATGCATATATTGACACGAAAGGACCCATTCAGTTTTCCTGACATGTAATCATTCAAAGACCTGAATAGTTCTGCAGGTGTGGTACTGGTTGGCAACAAAAGTGCACATATCCTCACACACATCCTCCTGACAAATATATTGCATGAAAACAAGCTTTGTTGCCTTGTCAACAGTGGTAGACTCATCTGCCTGGATTGTGTACCAGGGTGACTCATTAATCCTCTCTAACAACTGTGCCTCGGTATCCTCTGCTATTTCATTAATTCATCTAGTTATGGTGCTAGCTGAAAGAGGATCACATGCCACCTTTTGAACTGCAGCCTCTCCTAGAAGTTCACAGCCAATGTCCTTAGCAGCAGGCAGGATCAACTCTTCACCAACAGTAAAGGGCTTCTTAGCTTTAGCAATGCGGTTAGCCACTGAGAATGATGCTCTCAGTGCAGACACAGTTGATGAAATGGTGGCCTTCAGTAATTGCTTCTGTTCTTCATGTTCATGTTTTTGTCTTTCGAAAAACTCCCAAGGCTTTTCTTTTAATGCAGGGTGCTTGGTCTCCATGTGCCAAAGCAGCTTTGAAGGTTTCCTGGCTTCAATGGATAGCCAGTTGCCACATACTATACAAAGCGGGCTTGGAGAATGTGAACCACCTGTTGCAGTGAACCTGCAATTTAAGTAGTTCTTTGCCGAAATAGTCATTTAATACATGTAAAATTTTTCTTTTAACAACTAAGAATAAAACCTTGCTTATTTTATTTTATTATTATTTTTTTGAGACAGAGTCCCACTCTGTTGCCCGGGCTAGAGTGCCGTGGCGTCAGCCTAGCTCACAGCAACCTCAAACTCCTGGGCTCAACCAATCCTTCTGCCTCAGCCTCCCGAGTAGCTGGGACTGCAGTCATGCACCACCATGCCCAGCTAATTTTTTCTATATATATTTTAGTTCTCCAGTTAATTTCTTTGTATTTTTAGCAGAGACGGGGTCTCGCTCTTGCTCAGGCTGGTCTTGAACTCTTGAGCTCAAACGATCCTCCTGCCTTGGCCTCCTAGAGTGCTAGGATTACAGGCGTGAGCCACCGCACCCGACCAATTTTATAGATTCTTAATGTGAATTTTTAACACATGAATATGGTGAAAGTTTCCATCTTCTCTTCTTCCAGGAATAGTTACATGATCTGCAAGAAAGGGAGGATATGTCAGTCTTATACATGAATGTTTTAGGAGCATTATCCATACTAGCCAAAGTAGAAATAATTTAAATGTATACCAATTTGTGATTGGATAAATGGGTATATCCATACAATGAAATACAACGTCAATAAGAACTATTAGTACATGCTATTTTAAACGGATACCTTAAAAAACTCTGCTAAGTGAAAGAAGCCAAACACTAAAGAGTACATATTTTATGATCCTATTTACACAAAATTTTCAAAAAGGCAAATCTTTGAAGACGTAAAGTAGATTAGTCTGTGCCTAGGGGTGGTGGTTAGGATCAGGAGTGACCACCAACCAGCATAAGGAAACTTCGGAGTGAAGGAAATGTTCTAAGCCCAGATTGCCGTGATGACTGTACAGTGCTATGAATTTTCTCAAAATTGTTCAACAGTAGTCTTACAGTGGGGGAGACTGGTTTGGTATCAATTACATCTCAGTGAAGATTTTTTAAAAGACAAGAAAAGTTGCTATTTGAACAGAAAAATAATAATATAGGTTTGAGAAGAGGTATATATACACTTAAAAAGTGGTCAAATATAAGTTTTAAAAATAAATCACAGTAATTATTCAGTTGATCAGAGGGTAATATGGCATTGAAGATCTCTAAGGCTTATGGTATTCGAGGGTAAGATATTAAATATCCTTTCATTAGTGTTTGAATACATGACATGAATTCTTTTGATTACAGCAAGACCAAATTGTTCCTTATAATTTTCTCAAATAAGTGTGCAAAGGCATACTTTTATTCTCATAATACTAATAGGCTATAATGAAGCCTTTCTAAGGATTTTACTTCTTATAAGGATTTTCACTTTCGCTCGATTTTAGAAGGGTTTTCACTTTCACTCACAAGGATTGAAATTATTCCCATTCCTGTCAGAGAATCTTGAGTGAGGTGGAGTTAGTGGTTGGTGGAAAGGGGGGCTGTCCTGGTGGTCTGCAGCTAATGAGGGCTGCATGCTAAGTGAAGGCTGTTACGACTCCTGCAGCTCCTACCAGCCCAGGGCTTTCCCAGTTCATACCTGAAGTCCTAAGGTTAAACTGTGCTGCTTCTACGGAAGTGATTTGTGGCTTCACTGTGATTTTCCCTCAGATAATTGTAGAGGCCACCGAGTACCCAACTTTATCCTTTTAGACTAAGATCGCCATAGGGCTCTAAAATGCTAGGAGTTTTCTTCTCAGCTTTTACATCTTGAGTAATAATGTTACCAAAAGCTCGGCCACTTGTCCACGAGGTCGAAGAAGGACAAGCAGTTTGAGGAGGAAGGACAGTTTACTTTGCCAGCAAAAGAGGAAAAACGGTAGACCTTGTCTTCTCAAAATCCAAATTTTTCCTGCACATTCGCAGAAATACAGAGCTTTTAAAGGATGGGTTCTCAGCTGCAGGCAATTACTGTTCAACTACAGTTGATAATTCTGATCATCCCATCTCCCCTGAAGACAACCTCAAGACCTCTGCCCAGGATCTCCCTTTACCAGGTTGGGCTGGGCCATATCCTGTTGCACACATCAACAAAAGACTTACCCTGCCGCTCCCAACCACGGGCCTGAGGCTGGGATGCACGCTTTCGTTCTCAAAGGGAGTGGAGGATGTTTCAAAGAGACAGAAAATATTTGTGCCATTTTTTCCCAGGCCATTCCCTCTGTTACAATAACTCGGAGATTTTTCAAGCTCATCTATGTTTATTATTAACTATAAACATAATTCTTTCCAAACCTGTGTCTCATTTCAATATTTAAAGTACGTTTGGGTCTGTTTCGGTTGTGTACCGTCTCTCCGTTTCTCATTGCTGGTGCATCCTTTCCTTGTGTATTTGGTTAGCTCTGTCTGTGCTTACTGCCCTTGAAAATCATGTGTGGTGATGCCCAAGTCCTGGAGTTCAGGGGCCTTCCTTTAGAGGGGATTTGCATTGATTTCAGCCTGGTGCCTTAAGCCAAATCCAAAGCTTGATGTTCTCTGGAATCCCAACCCCTTCTCATAAACCCCTCTCCTCCCCAGACTGAAAATCCAAGTGAAGACCGGTTTTTCCCCCTCTTTTTCTTCTATTCAACTCACTACCAAGGCAACCCTGTCTGTGATACCCTGAGGATGGGGGTGGGAAAGGGGTTTTGTTTTCGTGAACATCTGAGCATGCAGATCTTCTAGTTTAATGTGGGGGGAAGTTTTCCATAAGGCTTTCCACCTTGATTGAGTCCCGGGCCTTGACTTAGGTTCTCCTCATTCCACAGGACTATAAACCCAAAGCTCATGTTTGTCAGGTTCAGCAAATGCCTTCAAAAACAAAGTGGTTTTGATGGGCTTGTGTTCCACTCATCTCTGTGAGTGTTTGCTTTCCCCAAGGAATTTTGATTGGAAACTCCCCAGTATCTTCACAGCTGTTGATACATCTATGGTATTAAAAAGTATCTTCTCATTCAGCGTTTGAAACCGTATTGAGGGAAGCACTGGTCCTAATATTGTAGCTTATCATTTCCAAAAATAGATATCCTGGGTTTGTTTCATTCATTCAAGCTTTTGTGTGAGAATTGATTTGCATTCTTATTGTCATTATAGATATGATCTCTGACATTAGAATCATAAGACTTTTGTTTCAGAATTGCTTATGATGTTTTTCAGATCCTAAATTCCGGTGGAATGGTTTATGCCAACTAGTATGAGGACCTCCACAGAGAAACCAAATCAGCCTGAGAATGCAGTTTCTTCATCTCCTGATCCCAGGACTTCACCCTACACTCTTCAACCAATTAATGATGCCCTCACCTCAGCCCACTACTTGTTCAAACCCTTTAAAATTGCTAGTCCCAAGCTCCTCAGTGAAGTGCGTTTGTGACTTCCTCCCGTCTCCTCATTGGTTGTTTTACAATTAAACCTCTTTCTCTGCTGTAACCCTGAGTGTGTTGACTTGCCGTGCAGCAGACAGTGAACATGATGTGGTTGCAAATTGTGGTAAGCTAGACAGGAGGGCCCGCATGGGCATTTGCACATAGCTCAGTGTTCCTTAACTATCTCTGCCAGCTGGGAGAGGAGCCTGGTTCTGTTGAATCTGGGGCCATCGTGGAGCTGTCTTTGCTGGTGGAGTATTGTCGACCTTCAGCATATGAGCTTGCTTGCAGTGGAGAAACAGTTTCTGGGTTTAGAATACATCTTTGGTGAATTCTCTCTCAATTGCAACTGGCACCCTCTTTGCCTTCTCCTCATGTGCTGGCCTCCTTGGAGGTCTTGTAGCCTCTTGGAAGGTCTTGTTGATCCTCCCTACCCTTTAGGAAGAGCCTTGTTTGAGAGGACTTTCCCTAACTGGAAGGAGAAAATAAAGAGCACTGTCCAGGCAAAGTACTCTTGGGCCCTCTGGGTCTCGGCTCTGGAATTTGGTTTTGAAATTTCTTATTGTGAGCTCTCGTGTTTTTCTTTGTCTTGTCTCATTTGCATGGGAACCCTGTTGAAGTGGCTAGTGGAAGCTCGGTGGGCCTTTCTGGGGGAGCATGTTCTGTTTTGTGAGTTGCGTTCAGTAAGCCCTCAAGCCGTAGCCAGTGGCAACTCAGCAGCCTAAACTAAAGTGATTTTCTGCTCTCCTTCCATCATACTGAGTGGCCGTTTCCTAGATCACTGGCTGGAGGTCATCCCTCCCCACCTTGAGTGGATTGTGGACATCACCTTGGATGTCTTTTATTTATTTGTCTGAATTGCTTTGGCTAGAATTCTAGTGCTGTGTGAATGGAGGTGATGAAGGTGACATCCATGTCGATGTCTGATCTTAGAGGAAAAGCTTTCAGTCTTTCACCGTTGAGTTTGATATTTGCTTTGGTTTTTAAAAATATATGGTATTATGATCAGGTGATTTCCTTCTGTCCCTAATGTTTTGTGCTTTTTCCCATGAAAGGGTGTTGAATTTTGTCAAACACTTTTTTGCATTAATTGAAATGATCATACTGGGTTATTCGTCTGATGTGGTATACTACATTGATTAGTGTTTGTATGTTAAACCATCCTTGCTCTTCAGACCCCCTTAGCACTGCTTTTGTGCCATCTCATAAGTTTTGGTGTGTTTTAATTTTTGTTTATCTCTAAGTATTTTCTAATTTTCCTTGTGAGTTCTTTCATCCTTTGGTGGTTTGAGTGTGTTTTTTAAAGTTTCACAAATTTGTGAATTTTCCAGTTCTCCTTCTGTTGTTGATTTCTAACTTCATTGTGGTAGAAGACACTTTGTATACCATCTGTCTTTTAAAATCTATTGAGATTTAATTTGTGGCCTAAGA
>RJWJ010030291.1:0-20031 GCA_004363605.1 Indri indri | reverse complement strand
GAAAGGGAGGCTCTTCAGAGGTAGGGTAGTTGCTAGGGATAATAACCAGTATTACCCAGGTGATTGACATGGCACAGAAGGAAAGGTTATCTGCAACTGAGAGGAGATATTGTTGGTTGGATCAACTATGTATGTTCCAAGGATGATGATGTAAGAGGTGATGACATGGAAGACAGTGATCCAGGCCCTAAAGTCTTCAGTGAATGAAGAGGAATGACCATGAGGTCAGCAGATGACCACAGCGATGAAGAGCAATGACGGTAAAGACTGACAGCTTGGACTTCAAAAGAGCTGGGGTTTATGAGCGAGGAAAGGGATACTTCAAGGGGAAGAACGAAGGATACCAACCCCACCTCCAGACACAGTGTACAAGGCTGTGCGGACAAAGGTGACCACTGCTGAGAAAGCTGCAGGGTATTCGGCGTGCATAGTGGACAAACAAGATGTTCCATTAAATCAAGGAATGGAAAGAAAATTTCAGCCAAAGGCCAAGGCCCAAGGAGAATTTAGTGATGATGGAGGATGAGTGCCAGTGGCTACAGAGGCTGTTCTCTCTAAGCCGGAGGAGCTGCAGCCATTGAGAGCACATGGTAGCCAAGTGCCTTGGGCAGTGGCCCCTTTTCTGGAAATACAGGGCAGTAGGTGAGTAGAGTGGCAGTCAGGAGAACAGGGCACTGAAAGCCTCTGGTCAACTGTCCCTTCTATGGTATGTGAAGATAGATTTTTCAGTTCCTTTTTTTCATGCATTTTTAATAGAATTTATTGATGACTGATTTTTAATTGATAAATGATAATTGAATATATGTGTGGGGTACAGCGTAATGTTTTGATCTATGCATACATTGTAGAAAGATTCAATCAAGCTAATTAACATATCCATCCACCAACTGGGACTTCAAAAGAGCTGGGGTGGTAAGAATATTAAAAAATCTTTTCTTTCAGGAATTTTGAAATATACGATAACTTACTATTAACTGTGGTCACCATGCAATGCAATAGCTTTCTAAAATTTATTCCTCCAGGCTAGCTGACACTTGGTGCCCTTTGATTAACCTCTCCCCTTTGCCCATCCCTCCCTGCACCCCATCCCCTGGTAGCCATTATTCTACTCTCTGCTTCTATCAGGTTGACTTTTTTAGATTCCATATGTAAGAGAGATCATGTAGTCTTTGCCTTTCTGTGCCTGGTCTATTTCACTTAGCATGATGTCCAATTCCTTTTATTATAGGAAATACAGTGACCAAATTACACTTGTTTAGAGATTAGGTTGGGATGGCTGGAACCATGTTTAAATAATTATAAAGATCTTAAGAGTTCATATTTAATTAAAATTTGTACATGTATTACTTAAATTCAGGATAACTGTATTCTCATAGCATTTCTGGAAGGGGTTAAAGGTTTTCCAACCAGCAGCACGTTCCTTGGCTTTGCAGTGGGATAAGTCAGATTAGATGGTGACAGTGACACCTGGCCAAGTGGAGACATTCTGTGTCTACACAGTAGAACACATTCTAGAAATATCTTCACACTAAGGTGAGGCACATGTGTTAGGGCCTGGCCCCCTGAGGCTGTTTTATCCTTTCCCTGGCAGAACAAGTCTCTGGTAAATCCAGTAGAATAAGATGCCACAAGGGGAGAGATGCCCAATCACAGGTTATAGCTGAGGACATGCCGGGAAGCGAGAGCTGAGCTTTGTGTCCCTATGAATGTATGTATTTTAACTTGACATTTCCTTTGCTAACAAAAAGGAAACAAAAGGAGAATAATACCATATAATAAAATGATATGTGACAATTGGGAAATGGAAATTAGGCCACATTAATAAAATGTTAATCATATAATTACATTCTTAAGTTAGGTGATTGACTTACTTACTCTTAATTTGGGTGGGGATTGCAACTACTGTGAAATTTTATGCACCCTTTTGTGGCCTGTGGGTGAAGGCACAACAGGACTTAAAACCGTGGATGCAAAACCATGGGCTCCCACTGGAAATACCTGCTACTAGACTCTGATGGAACTTATTGAAAAGTGCTGTATCATTTTCATTCTGTAATTTTCCCTCTGTGTGTGTATGCATGTGTGCGCGCTGTATTTGGAAAAGGTGCCAGAGTTGTACCAAAGATTACTGGGAACTAATGTATTAATAAATAATTTGGGGAAGTTCCTGGAGGCAATGGAACGTGGAAATGCTTCTAGAACTGCAGAAGTAAGCAGGCTGTTCCGCATTCCCTTGGAATGCCACCTCTACTCTACCATGTTCTTGGGGGGAATAAAAAGACGATTTTCATTTAAAATTGCAATTGACATCAACAATCAGTTTCCTGCAAAGAGCAGTGGTCGATAAATGGATTCTAATAAATTGTCAGCTTTTAATGGTTTGTGTTTCAAAAGATGCCATAAATCTCCAGGAAAATGTTAAGAGTTTTTTATAGAAAATGTTAGAGTAGAAGGCTAGGCATGTAGGAATAAGTAGCAAAGGACTGATGCACTAATTCAACAAATACTTATCATTTCCTTATGAAAGTCTTCTTATTATCCATGTACGATGCATTATTCTAGGAGTTGGGGGCAAAGTAGTAATCAAAACAGATAGAAATCCCTACTGTCATGGAGCTTACATTGTAGTGGAGAGAAACAGATTGTGTGTGTGTATATATATATATGTATATATAAATATATATGATACATAAACTGTGCAGATCAGTGTTAGGGAGAAAATTTTTTGTTTTAAATGTTAATAGTGCAAATGCTCATCAATGCATTAGGAAGAAAATTAAAGCTGGAAAGATGGGCAAGGAATGGTGGAAGCAGGGAGTCAGTTTTCAATAGGGTGGTCAGGGAAAGCTTTCCTGGGAAAGAGCATTTCAGCAGTGATTTCAGGATGCAAGGGAGTAAGAGGTGTGTAAGAAAGAATGGTCCAGGCAGAGGGATAGTGTTGCAAAAGCCATGACCCTGCAGCCTGCCTTGGGTGTCTGCAGGCAAGGAGACTTGTGGCTGGGTGGCGTCAGGTGGGAGTAGTGAGAGGGGCGGGCAGAGAGGGAAGTGTGCGGAGCAGTGTGTGTTGAGCCTCGCAAGTCATTGCAAAAACGTCCACAGCTTCTCTAATTCAGATGGAGTAGCTAAGGCTGACTTTTCTTTTAATAGTCTCATTCTGGATGAAATATGGAGATTAGGCTGGAGGCCAGCGGGACTGCTAGCAGGAAGACCTATTAAGAGGCTATTGAAATGTTCCAGGTGAGAAATGATAGTTGCTTTGGACCAGGGTGGTAACAATGAAAGGGGGAGAAAGGGTCAGATTTTGGGTATATTTTTGAGGAGAACTATGACTGTTTGCTGACAGATCGAGTGTGGGAAGTGAGAAAGCAGAGGAATTAAAGATGAGGCTGAGCCTTTGGACCTGAACTACTGGAAGGATGGAGTTGCCATTAATTGTGCTGGTGAAGACTCCAGTTTTGGGCTTGCTGCTTTTGAGCTGCCTCTTGGGCATCCAAGCAGAGGGGTCTTGCAGTTAAATATATGAGTCTGGAAGTCAAAGGAGAGGTCTCAGCTGGAGCTGTAGCATGAGCACCATCAGCATAATGATAGCATCTAAATCCACAACACTGGGTGAAAACACTAAAACAGTGTGTATACATACAAAAAGAAGGTCGTGTGAAGACAGAGAATTGTCCATTGGTCTTAGCAACCTGGAGGTCACCGGTGACTTCGACAAGAGTGGTGAGGGGTGACTAACCTGATTGCAGAGGATCCAAAAGAAAATCAAAGGAGAGAAATTAGAAATAGCAAGCAAACGCAATTCCTTTTATTAATTTTATTGTAATGGGCAAGCAGAGACATAGGGTAGCAGCTGGAGGGAGAAGTGGAGTCAAGAGAGCGATTTCATTGTTTGTTTATTTATTTATTTATTTTTTAGTGTGGGAGAAATAACGTCGTGTTTGTAAATGATCCACTGGAGGGAGAAAGTGATGATACAGAAGAAAAGGGGAATTGCCAAGCTCCACCGGCAAGCAGGCGCAGAGGGCAGCGATCCGCTGCGAAGGGGTTGCCGCTAGCTGGGAGCTGGAGCAGTTAGTCCCTGGCACCAGAAGGGAAGACTAAGTATTTAGGCCCCAATTCTGGGTGGGACAGAGAGGTATTGGAGTTTATTCAAGATGCCTTCTGATTGCCTCTGTTGGATTTAGGAAGTTCAGGAATAGAGTGAAGAAAGTGTGATGTTATCTAAATCTGCAGACACTAATTCTCTACCAGTGATCTTGGGCACAGACTAGATCTGATCTGAGATGCTTGGTTAGCTTCAAAAGCCATGGGTGGCGTTGGGCCAGTACACTCCTATGGGGTCTCGACCTGCAGCAACACCACCTTGCCCACTGACACCAGGATCCAATCATTGACGTGGGTCCCTGCGTCCTAAGTACCTGTCTCTGCATTATGCCTGATTTATATATGCCGTCCTTCTGAAAGAGTAGATAGAAATAGATCCTGGGATGGGGAACGGGGCTGTTAATCTGGAAAGTGCTTCTGTAAATACCTAGCTTGTAAAGGATTAAAACATTTTTTTAGTGGCTGCCCTAGAGTTTAGAATATACATTTGCAACTAATCTAGGCCCATCTTAAAAATAACACCATACTACTTCACAGATAGTATGGTTACCTTATATCAGAGATTTCCAAATTCCTCCTTCCTGTTCCTTATAACATTGCTGTCATTTATTTCACTTATTTGCAAGTTATAATCACTGAATATATGGTTGCTATTAGTATTTTGAGCAAACCATTATCTGTTAGATCAATTCAGAGAAATGAATTAGATACTTATTTTTAAGAAAAATAAAAGGTTTTATTTTATCCTCATTTATTCCTTTTCTTATCGCTTCCTTTTTCTGTGTGAATACAAGTTTCTGACCTGTATATTTCCTTCTTTCTGAAACACTTCTTTTTAACAGTTCTCGCAAGTCTACTGGTGGCAAATTTCCTCAATTTTTGTTAGTGTGAGAAAATGTTTATCTCTCCCACACTGCTGAAGGATATTTTCATTCAGGATACAAATTCGAGTTTGGTGGAGTTTTTTGTTTGTTTGTTTTTAGTTTTCCCTCAACACTGTAAATATTTCATTCCATTCTTTTTGCTCCATGGTTTCCGAAGAAAAGTCCTGTTGAGTCTTATCCTTGTTCCTCTATAGATAAAATGTTTGTTTTTCCTCTGGCTTCTTTCAAAATTTTCTCTTTGGGTAGGTTTTCTACAGTTTCAATATGATGTGACTGGTGCACATGTTTTGGTAGTTGTTGTGCTTGATGTACTCTGAGCTTCCTGAATCCATGGTTTGGAGTCTGTCGCCAATTTTGAAAAATTCTTAGCTCTTTCATCTTCAAATATTTCTTCAGTTCTTATTGCTCTTTCTTCTCCTTGTGATATTCCCATTATGCATGTGATATAATGTCTTTTGTAATTGGCCCATGGTCCTTGGATATTTTATTCCCTTTTTTCTTTTTCTTTTTTTCTTTCTTTCTTTCTTTTTTTTTTTTTTTTTTGCGGTGCTTTTCAGTTTGGGAAGTTTCTACTGGAATATTTTCAGGCTCACTGATTCTTTCCTTCAACATGTCTAGTCACTGATGAGCTCATCAAAGGCACCCTTCATTTGTGTTTTGTTTTTTATTTCTAGCCCTTCCTTTTGATTCTTTCTTAGAGTTTCCATCTCTCTGCTTACATTACCCATCTCTCCTTGACTGTTGTCCACTCTTTCCATTAGAACCTTTATCATATTAATTATTGTTATTTTAAATTCCCAATCTGATACTTCTGAAATCATTGCTATGTCTGAATCTGGTTCTGATGTTTGGTTTGTCTCTTCAGACTGATTTTTTAAATTTAATTTTGTTCCTTTTAGCATACCCTATAATTCGTTTTATAAGATCAAAATGATGTATTGGGTAAAAGGAACTGAGGTAAATAAGTTGGTATGTGGTTTTATGTTTTTCTGCCCAGGAGTTAGGCTGTTTGTCTATTGTTTGATATAGTTGTAGGTGTCAAATGCTAAAGTTTTTCCTAGTGTTCTTTTTTTTTGGTCTCCCCTGTTTTTGAATTTCCCTGGAGACTCCTTCCTGAATAGAGTCTGAGCCTTGCAGTTCTTTTTAGCTGTACTCTCCTGTTATTACATAGGAGCCCTGTTGATGTGGTTGGAGGCCTTTTGTTTTCTTATGATCATGCATCAGTCTTTGTCTCGGCCTGTGCCCATGCTGTGACCCTCACAAGTGCTTCTCAGCTCCCTCCCTCCCCTCTTAGTTGACATAGGAAGGCCAGAGGCAGCTGAAGTGGGTATTTCCTCTCGCCCTTATTGGCTAGGCACTGATAAAACCCATAGTGGTTAGGCTTTGGTAAAATGGTTTCTTTTGAGGACAGGCCTTTGTTAATGAGAACAGAAAGCTCTGGGTATATTTTACCCCCCTCCTCCTGCCCAAAGCACGGGGACATTTTCTCTGATCTCTACCCCAATAACTTGGTGGGGCTCCCGGAGTTAAAAGTCATGAAGACTTCCTCACCCGACAGTGGGTGGACCCCTCCCCCCCCAAGGGAAGGCTTTCTCTCTCATATTAGCCCATACTGAGCCTCCAGAAATTAGTCAATTATCCTTCAAGTGTTCCTACCAGCCTACAGCTGTGGCTTCTGCCCTTGCTCAGCTCTGTTCTCTGTACTCACCTTTATCTACAGATTTGGGGCAAGAAATTTTCGCTGTTCCCTCAATTCTCTGATAGATCAAAGAAGAGTTGTTGATTTTTCAGTTTGTTTGGATTTTTCTTGTTGAGAGAATGGGAGTGACAACTTCCGAGCTCTTTACATGTCAAACTGGAAACTGGAGCCCAAATGTTTTTCAATGGGAAACGATTCAGGTCACGAGACACTTAGCCTAAAGGAAAACAAAGGAGAAAAATCAATGCCAAAGGAACTGCTTGTTAAAAGGACAGAAGAAAGATGGTCAATTGGACAAGTAAAGGGAAACAGGAGGGGAGATTTTTCATCTTTTGACAAGGGTTTATAATCATAGTTTGACACAAGCAAAAATAAATCTCTCTCCTCCTCATCCTTCTCCTCTCATCTCTTCCTTCTCTTTACTCTCATCTTCCTTTATGTCCTCCTCTCCCTTCTCCTCCTGCCTTCTTTTCTTGCTTTGTGCTGAGGGTGTGAGAGGGTTCTTCTACGATTCGGGCATGTCAGCTGTTGGCATCTGTGCTGGGGGGTGGCTCATCTCCTTTGAGGCCAGCTGTGCTGCCACGCCAGACAGACGCTTCACGGTGGGGTCCCCTGCACGCTCACATGGGAGCCGGTCCCAGGCCTTTTACATAATCGTCAGGAGGACTCTTTTTTTCCTCAAATATTCTCTTATTTTTTTAAAAACCACTTTATTGAGGTATGACTGACGTACAAAAAGAGGCGTGAATTTAATGTATACAAATTGATGAGTTTGGAGATAAGTATACACCAGTGAATCCACCATAGTCTATGCCGTGAATATATCCATCACCTCCAAAAGGAGGACTCTTGCATGATCCTTTGTGTACACTTTATTGTAATCGACAATAGGGCAGACATAGGATGGCTTGGCTCTTAGGGATCGTCTCTGGAGGCTACTACTTGAAGCGAGGATGATTCACTCACTTACCAAGTGCAGAAGACAACTGTCTAGGAGTCAAAGAGATGGTTGGAAGCTACCAAGTCCCCCCTCTACTTGCCGTGTTAGAGTTTATGGCAGTGCTTTCATCGTTTTTAACATACTTTGCTTACACTCCTGTGAACCATTTCAGTCTTCATTAATTTTCACAGGGCTCTAGCTGTAGACAGAGTGAACATATAAGCTCTCTCTCTCTATTTATTTATTTTTTTTGGCTTCAGTGGGAAGCTATTCAGAAGCAACTGCTGCAGCCCAGTGAGTCAGCAGTTCTGGCTTTTGAAATAGTAATCTCAGGACAGCACATTACTGGATGATGGACGCAGCTGGAACAGTCTACACGCTGACCACAGGTACATGCCTTATCAAACGGGTGATGCTGTCAATACTGCATCACGCAAATGTCCTTAGAATCTCAGTTACCAGGGTAGACTATTATGGGGACTCAAACCCTAAAAAGCTCAGGGAATTTTTATGTAATGCTTGGCCTTCCAGAGATCCCGGGAATCCAGTTATAAAGTTCAGACTGTAGCTCACTCAGTCTCACGCTCTTTTTCTCAGAGCTTCAAGAAATCTCTAAATATAGTAGTAAACATCCAAGAGCCCTGAATGGGGGAAATAGTGAAATGAGAGGGCATCGCGTTGGCCATGGGTGGGAGAGATCAGCAGACACGTCTTGCGAAGGAGGATGAGAAGGCCAGGGTTTGCATCCTGGGCACAGAGTGTGGAAAGGTAGTCAAACAAGGCCTGGCTCGTGGAGGAAGACAAAAAAAGGCCATCTTGGTGAGAACATGGACGTGAGTTGGACTGGCATTGCCTTCAGGGGAAGGTAACTCAGAAGGAAAAAGGAAGAGATTATTAATCAGGCTTTTGCTTCTGTATCTCAGGCTTAATTACCTTTAAAGGAAAGGGATCTTGCCACTCCAGTGGGGACTTGCTCATACCCTGATCTGGACACACCGCTTTCCTCTGTGTGGTCTCCTGCGTCAGTGGCAAGGAAGGGCACCTCATTTAAAGGTTTATTAAATAGCCTGAACCAGGCAGGGAGACCATGAAACAGCTCTATTATTCCCCCTTCCCGCCTTCAATCCTCTCTGTCTGCCCTCCCTGCCCCACTGCAGGATCACACCTAGGCAGGTGTCAGAGCTTTTCTGGTCTGTTTCAGATACTGGAATAGTCACATCTTCAGGTATTATCAGGTTGAGATCACTTTAAATCGAAACTTCCTTCCCAGGTGCAGTGTAAAGCCTCTCCCCTGCCCTGCTCAGGCCTGACTGTGTCCTGGATCAGTGCTGCGACAGGCCACTGTGCTCCTTCCCTCTGCGCCGGCCTTGCCCGACCCCTCCTGCCCTCTCGCTGCCTCTGCATCCTCCTGGATTTGGCCTTGGAGGAGGGAGGTATTCATTGCGTTTTTAATTTGTGTCAGGCACCATTTAGGGTTCCGGGTATAAGCTAGTGCTATAATGTCCTGCTTCATGGAACTTTAATTCACTAATATAAGCAGGGCGAAGATAAATATATAAATACAAACATAATATATCTTAAGAAAATAGGGGCTGTAGTGGAAAGTAAAGCAATAAAGGGGAACAGGAATTTCGAGGAATGGGGTTTGCTATTCTGTAGAGTGGTCACTGAAGGAGTTTCGGGGCAATAAGGGAATAAGCCAGGGAGAAATGTGGGGAAGAAAATGCAAGCAGAGGAGACTGTTATGCGAGGGACCCAAGGAGCCCAGAGTAGCTGGTGGGATGAGTGAGATGGAGAGGAGTGGACATCGGAGCAGAGAGGTGGCGAGGACAGGGTCAGGGGAGTTTTACAGACGTCAAGGTGAGAAGTAGGGAGACCAGTTGAGGGGTTATTGCAATAACATAAGAATAGGAGGACATCTGGACAGAGGCTGACACTGCCCATGACAAAGACTCTCTTTTGGGAATGAACAGATGCTGGAGGTTTGAGGATCAGGGAGAAGATGTGAAGGAAAGGAGGGAAAGGAGAGAACTAGGGAAATATGATTGCAGGATTGCAGCAGCCCAAGTGGCCCCTTGAGGTTAGTGGTCATGAATTCAAACAAAAATTGGTCATCTTGGTTTTACTGTAGCGGCATTCTGAACATAACTTTGTAGATTCTTTAAAGACTCCTGTACAAGGACCTCTGAGGTACCTCATGCCCTTTGTGACTTCTGTCAACCCCTATGAGGCAGAACGCTTCTGAGATCTTGCATCTTGGCAGGACACCCCCTTGTTCAGGATCCTTTAAAATTGACTTGGGATTTTTAATTTAATTTTATTATTTATTTATTTATTTTTTGCACTTTCCACAGCATCCACTTTGCCTTTTCTTCCTGTTGGTGATGGACGCAGCTGAGCCCTGGTGTCCTTGCTCCTTGCCCAACCATAGTGACTGATTCAGACTTGTCCAGGTGAGAGTCTGCAAACTATCTCCTTGTAACCCACACTTTAGAAGGTACATGTCAGGTTCTTCCAAGAACTTTCCAGGCGTGATTGGGTAGCAGTGGGTGTTGAACCTCCATGTCTCTGCAGCCCAGCAAGTCTCTAGCTAGAGAATAAGACGGCAACTTGCTCTTCTCAAAAGTACAGCCTTGGATGTCTCTGCATTCTTCCTATTAAAAAAATGACAACCTTTTTATTTGGAAATGCTTTCAAACTTACAGAAAGATTGCTAGAATAAAAATACTGCACCCGTATAACAGGACAGTTGTATACTGTACACTGCAGTGACAGGACACCTGTATATTCTTTACCCAGATTCATCTACTGTTAACTTTTCACCCCAGGTACTTACCATTCGCATGCTCTCACTCTGTAAGAGGAGACTCTATAAGAAATCTCTCCCTCTCTCTCAATTGCTTCTTAAATACTTCAGTGTGTATTTTCCAAGAGTAAGGATATTCTCTTATATAAATACAACACGGTCATCAACTTTGGAAATTTACATCAATATAATTATTTTATCTAATCTCTCATCTCATATTTCAATTTAGCTGTTGATTTAATAATGTCCTTTAAAACACTTTTCCCTTGAGTACGGGATCCAGGCTAGGATGGGGTGTTGCATTTAGTTGTTCTGTCTCTTTGTAATCCTTTAATTTATAACATTTCCACATAATTTTATGACACTGACATTTTTGAAGAGTACTTTCACACCCTTTAAAAAATTAAACATTTCCCATTTTGTGTTTGCCTAATATTTTCCTGTGATTAGATTGAGGTTAGGTATTCTATTTTAAAAATTGAGATAATGTTCACTTACCATAAAATTCATTTTTAAAAATGTACAATAATGTACAATTCAGTAGTTTTTAGTATACTCACAAGGCTGTATTAATACAACCATCACCACCATCTAATTCTAGAATATTTTCATCATTTCAAAAAGAAGCTTTTGTACCTATTAGCAGTTATGCCCCACTAGCCACTCCTTCCAGCCCCTAGAATACATTAATATCCTTTAATTATCTATGTATTTACTTATTCTGAACATTTCACATAAATATTGTCATACAGTGTAAGACCTTTTGTGTCTGGCTTCTTTGATGTAGCAGGTCCATCAGGGTGTATGAGTAATTTCTGGATGAATAACGTTCCATTGAAGGGAGACACAACACTTGTTTATCCCTGCATCAGTTGATGGATATTTGAGTTGTTTCCACCTTTCAGATATTATAAATAATTCTGTTGTGAACATTCGTGTACAAGTTTTTGTATGAACACATGTTTTCATTTCACCTGGGTATATTCCTAGGAGTGGAATTGCTGGGTTGTAAGGTAACTCTGTGTTCAGCTTTTTGAGGAGCTGCCAAACTGTTTTCTAAAGTGGCTGTACCGCTTTACATTCCTACCACCAGTGCATGAGGATTCCAATTTTTCCACATCCTGTCAACACTTCTTTATGTCTGTGCTTTTGGCAGTATCTATCCTAGTGGATGTGAAGTGGTATCTCCTTGTGGCTCTGATTTACATTTCCCTAATGATTAACAATGCTGAGAGTCTTTTCATGTGTTTATTGGACATTTGTATATATTCTCTGCGGAAATGATTGTTCAAATTTTTTGCACATTTTTAAATTGTGTTGTCTTTTCATTGTTGGGTTGTAAGTGTTCATATATTCTATACTAGATCCTTAGCAAATGTATTTACAAATGATCTTTCCCATTCTGTGAACTGTCTTTTCACTTTCTTAATAGTGTCCTTTGATGCATGAAAGCCATTAATTTTAATGAAATCCAATCTGTTTTTCTATTACCTGGGTTTTTTGGTTGCTTGTGCTTTTGGTGTCATATCTAAGAAGCCATTGACTATATCAAGATTGTGAAGACGTACTCCTATGTTTTCTTATGAGTTTTATAGTTTTAACTCTTAAACTTAGGTCTTTGATACATTGAGTTAATTATTGTATGTGGTAAAAAGGAGGGGTCCAACTTCATTCTTTTGCATGTAGATATCCAGTTAGCTCCATTTTTTGCAAAAACTGTTCTTTCCCTATTGGATTGTTTTGGTACACTTGATGAAAATCAATTGACCATAAATGCATGGGCTTATCATGGACTCTCAGTGCTATTCCATTGATGTGTATGTCCTTATGCTAGTATCATACAGTCTTTACTGTTGTAGCTTTGTAGTAAGTTTTGATATTGGGAAATGCAAGAATTCCAACCTTGTTCTTCATTTTCAAGATTGTTTTGCTATTCTGTGTAGCTTACATTTCCATATAGATTTTAGGGTTAGTATGTCAATTTCTTAAAAAAAGAGGCAACTATAATGTTGGTAGGAATTGTATTGAATCTGTAGAACAATTGGGGAAATATTACTATATTAGCAATATTAACTATTCTGATCCATGAACACAGGATGTTTTCCATTTATATAGGTCTTTAATTTTTTTTGCAATTATGTTTTACAAATTTTAGGTTTCAAGTTTTTCACTTCTTTTGATAAATTTATTCCCATGTATTTTATTCATTTGGATAGTATTGTAAATGGATTGCTTTCTTAATTTCATTTTTAAATTGTTCATTGCAAGTATATAGAAACAGTCGATTTTTATATGTTGATCTTTTATCCTGCAACCTTGCTGAACACTTTTATTAGTTATAATAGTTTTTTGTGAATTGCTTAGTATTTTCTATATGTAAGATCATGCCATGTGAAAATAGATATAATTTTACTTCTTCTTTTCCAAACTGCATGCCTTTCATTTCTTGTTCTTGCCTAATTGCCCTGTCTAAAACCTACAATAAAATGTTGAATAGAAGTGATAAAAGCAAAAATATTTGACTTGTTCCTGATCATAGGAGCAAAGGTTTAAGTTTTTCACATTTATGTATGGCATGAACTGTGGGTTTTTCACCTACTATAGTCAGCTCCCATCTGTGGTTTCACTTTGTGCAGTTTCAGTTACCTGTGGTCAACTGTGCTCTAAAATGTTATATATGATAAGATATTTTGAGAAAGAGAGAGAGAGAGAGACAGAGAGAGAGAACATAAGCACATTCACATAACTTTTTATACAGTACATTGTTGTAATTGTTTATTTTATTATTATTACTATTAATCCTTTCCTGTATGTAATTTATAGATTAAACTTTATCATAGGGTATAAATAATAGGAAAAAACATATATAGAGAGTTAATTACTATCTGCAGTTTCAGGCATCCACTGGAGGCCTTGGAACATCTTCCTCTTGGATAAGGGGGGACAACTGTATGTTCTTTATCAGATTGATGTTTCCTTCTATTCTTCATTTGTTGAATGTTTGTCATGAAGGGCAGTAGGTTTTGTCAAATGCTTTTTCCATGTCTGTGGAGATAATCTGTGGGTTTTTGTCCTTATTCTATTAATATGATTTATTACCTTGATTGCTTTTCATGTGCTAACCAACGTTGCATTCATTGGACAAAATCTACTTGGTCGTGATCCTTTTAATATGCTGCCATATGGAATTTGGTATTATTTTGTTGAAAAGTTTTGCATCTATATTCATAAGGGATATTCATTTGAAGTATTCTCTACTTATGATGTATTTGTCTAGTTTTGGCATCAGAGTGATGCCTTATTCTCCTAGAACAAGATGGAAAGTTCTTTCTCTTCATCTATTATTTGGAAGAATTTGTGAAAGATTGGCTTTAATTATCCTTTAAGGTTCTTGGCTTTTCTTCATGGAACATCTTTTTGATTACTAACTCAAACTCTTTAACAGGATAGGTGTATTCAGATTTTCTATTTCTTCTTGAATCAGTTTCAGTAGTTTGTGTCTTTCTAGGAATTCATCTATTTCATATAGGTTATCTAATTTATTGCCATGTAATTTTTCATAATATTCCCTTACAAGTCTTTTGATTTCTGTAAGGCTGATAATAATGTCCTCTCTTTTATTTCTGATTTTTAGCACTGTGAGTCTTCTTTCTTTCTTTTTCTTGTTTACTCTAGCTAAAAGTTTGTCAATATTGCTAATCTTTTCAAGAAACCAATTTTCGTTTCATTGGCTTTCTGAAATATCTTTTCATTTTGTTTCATTCATTTCTGATCTAATCTTCATTTTTTCTTTCTTCTGCTTGCTTTAGATTTAGTTTTCTCTTCTAGTTTTTTAAGGTGAAAGTTTAATTATTAATTTGAAATCTTTCTTCTTTTAAATATACACATTTACAGCTATACAATTTCTTTCGAGCACTGCTTTTGCCAAATCCCGTAAGTTTTGTTATTGTGTTTTAATTTTCATTTATCTCAAGGTATTTTCTAACTTTTCTTTTGACTCATTGATTATTTAAGAGTGTTTTGTGTAATTTCTATATATTTGTGGATTTCCTAAATTTTCTCATGTATTGACATCTAACTTTATTCCATTGTGCTTAGAAAATATATTTTGTATAATTTCAATCCTTTTAAATTTATTGAGACTTGTTTTATCTCCTAATATATAGTCTATCCTTGAGATTATTCCATGAACACTTGAGAAAAATTTGTATTCTGCTATTGTTGGATAGAGGACTCTGCAGGTGTCTGCTAGGTCTAGCTGGTGGATAGTGATGTTCAAATCTTCTATTTCCTTGTCAATTTTCTGTATAGTTGTTCTATCCATTATGAAAAGTGGGAGCATTGATGTCTAGCTTTAATATTATTGTTGATGTGTATTAATTCTTACAACTGCATGATAATATGCAATTGTCTCAAAATAAAATGTTTAATTTTGAAAAACTGCACAGAGTTCCAACTCTGAAGAATGTCCCTTACTTGCTCTTTGCTTGGGTTTAGTTGTTGGGGACCTCTCCTTACTTCATTACTGCCAAGTTGAGAGCCTTAGCTGAACTGCTAAATGGCAGGAAAAGCTCCCATTTAGCATCCTGATATTGAAGTGTCATGATGAATCAGACTGCAGTGGGCTAAGCAGGTGGTGGGGGCTGAGCTCTGGGCATGACTGAGTTGGTGTAAGAGGGATTATCTGAACACAGGAGTGATTGGGTCTCGATGTCTGCAAAGTGGAGTCTCAATTACAGGTCAATAATAGAGTTAGAAATTGAACTGGTTGAGGTCAGAGTGGTCAGTGTAGCTCAAGTAAGGTTGAAAATTAAAAACTAAGAGGGGACATTGGGTATCACTGTGTCAGAGATAAATTAGGTAGGTGCCAAAGAGGAGATCAGGAGATCCCACTAAATCCAAGGAAAAGATTCTTTCTGGGAGTATACCTCGATTCTGGCAGAGTCCGTCTTGATTCCTTATTTATGACTGCTTTTATTGATGCTCTGTCCTCAAGAGGATGTCTCAACCTCTTTAAAAGTGCCCAGGACTTCTAACAGTGAGCTCCCTGTTTGCCTGCAGGAAGAGGACACCTGTATCTGGCCAAAAGGCCACATGGGGCCAAGGTAGGCTGACCTATGGAAAGTGTCTGGCTCTACCTCCAGCCTATAGTAGAGACTCGGTGGAGGTGGGTTCCTGTTTGCTCTTCTCAGGTTGTGGCATGTCTTGAATGCCAGGCAAATTGCACTGAAATTTATGTATGTATGTATGTTGGTAGGTAGGTATTGCTGTGTGTAGTCCCTGAGATTCTGCTCTGGGGACAACATGGCATGATAAAAGGAAGCCTTTAGAGCCATAAACCCTGAGCGTGCCTAGCTCTGATAGTTACTATAATTTAGGCAAGTTATTACACCTCTATGTGTGCACAAATGCATGGACACATAGCCATGGACGCATGTACCCTTACACACAGATGCGTATACTAATACATATATATCAGAGAGTGGCTGATGTAATTTATTAATTTATTTGTAAAGCACTAGCATGGTGTCGTGATCACAGAATGGGATTTCCTTAGCATCTCCCTCTTCCCCTTCCCTTCTGCCTCTGTGTGTGTGTGTGTGCGTGTGTGTGAGGGAGAGAGAGACAGAGACAGAGACAGAGACAGAGACAGAGAGATGTATCTTACACAATAGGGAAAGCAAGCTCAAACACATAAGGGTTTGTTGCCCAGAGAGACGTCCCGGCTTTAGGGAAGTCAACCAATAGCTCTAATAGTTTTGTTACTGAAATTGGCCATTTTATTTTTTATTTTTGAAAGGAAGAAATAATATTTTTATTTATTTGTGAACAAACTCTGTTATTAAATTGGCGCTCATTAACATTAACTCTTTTATAGGTAAAACAAAAAACACTCAAAATTACTATCTGAACAAAATCTGCAGTATACTTGCTTCAGAAAGATTCCAGGTTTTCCCTCAATGACTCATACCTAAAAGACAAGCAATGGAAGAGGAAGGTTTAACCCAGCCCACTCCTCAAAGTTCAGAACAAACAGAATGGTGGGATGTTGAAGGAAGGAGGCTGTCAGGTGGTCAGAATTTGAATAAGGATTGAAAGAAATATTCTCTCATCCCTCTAATGTTCAAATGATCTCACTTGGTCACTTAGATAAATATAGGGGAAATTGGCCATTTTAAAAAGCTAAACTAACTAGATGGAGGAGAGGCTGTGGCATTGGGTAGAAGAGTGTCACTGTGTTACTGCTGGTAAGGGGTCATTTTACTCTGTAAAATAGATGTGAGTATTGCTGGCTTCTTCTGGGCAGGACAAAGTGAAGATGGACGTGGAGCCTGGACAGCCCCCAGGCCGCGTGCGAACGTTTCAGCCCTTCTTCCCTTTGCCCTCCCTGTGCTCTCCATCCTCATAGAAACCGTGGTTGTGCTGCCGCACCTGGATTTTGTTACCGTGGTTACAGATGCAGTCCCTAGTGGAGGAAGGGGAGGGAGCTGTATTTTTATAAGAGCAAATTGTACTGACATTTAAATTGGAGGCATCACAACCAAGTACGGCTGCCGAGGAATGGGAGCGTATGTGTCCCCTTTGCAACTGGAATGTTAGGAAGACTCCTGTCCCCTGTGTGTGTGTGTGTGTGTGTGTGTGTGTGTGTGTGGTGGGGGGGTGGGTGTGGACTCATTCCTTAGCCCATGTCATGTTTGGAGGACTGAGATTCTGGTTGGGAACAGGGACAAAGCCTGTTTCAGTGATATTTTGAGGGGTCGGGGCTGAATTAGGGGTTTTGCAACGGATGCTGCAAATGATGTCAAACCAAGGAGTCAGTTCTGAGTAGGAAGCCAAATCCACAAAGCCTAAAGGAGATTAGAAGGGTGCCCAAATGTGAGGGGCTGGAGTTGATCTGACAGAGGGACTCGGCAATCTGAGGATGAGGATGGAGCAGCAGAAGGTGCGCAGACCAGTGCTGGCCTCCGGTAGTTACTCATGTTTTCAGTCTGCTTCTGGGGATGGTGCCTGTGTAGGTTGGTGGAATTTACCAGGTGGATCTAGCTCAAAGATGCCCATGATATCTGGAAAGTGAGAGAGCCAACCAGGCTGCTGAGCTGGGGTTTCTTCTCCACCCTCAGAAAATATGATGTGTTTAAGGATAAATTCGTTGGAAATGTTCTGAGCAGTAGCAGGCTTAAAGTATATAAAACGCCTTCATCCACATTAGGGGATTTGCCACTGGAGCTTCTGGTTTTCCTTGTTGGTTAGTCAATCAGTCAGGCAACAAACATCTACTGAGTTTTCACCCTGTGCCAGGGTTAAAGGGCTAACAGTGTCTAAGGGCTGAAATGCTATTCTTGTGTTCAAACTCAGCATCCTCACCTTAACTCAGCATCCACACTCAGTAGGTCAAGCACAGCCTCACTGAAGACAGGAATTGGGTTCCAGCACATTGGAGAATGAAAAGCCCAGAGCCCCGGAAAAAAGTCTCTGATTGGCTATTGACCTAGTCTCTGCCTTCAAGCAGGCAGATGGTCAAGGGCTCCTTGGAGCCCCTGTGCTAATTGCCGGCTCAGTCAGCCAAAAGTCCAGGACTGTGCAGATGGAGGAATTGCTTTGCCCACTTTTAACTTGTTTTTCTGGCATTGGATAAACTAACATGGACTGCTTACTGATATGAATACTTTAAGAGATGAAGAGCTTCCATGTTCAGTCAGTCTGGAGAGAATGTGTACACGAACAGGTGTGTATATATAAAGCTACATAGATTTCTATTTGCATGTTCTATGTATACATCTAAGTGGGTGCCTGCATGTATCCATGTGTGCAAATGTGCGTGTGCACATACATGGGTAAAGGCTTCTTAGCGTAAGCATTTAGAAACCAGAGAGCTATGGATTTGAGGGTTAAATATTCCTCTTATTAGTCCTGTAATTTGAGTAAACCATGTTGGATCTTTCAGCCACAGTTTTCTCATCGGCAAATGGAAATAATTAATCCTATTTTGCAGGCATCTCTATGAGGACTGTATGCAGTAATTAATATAAAGCATCTGGCAGATGTCTGGTACAGAAAAGGCAATTAACAAATATTCATTATATACCTTTCCTTCTCCCTGCATGGAAAGGCATGGCTCAAATTTTGTGTCATTATTCTCAATTGATGGAGGAGCAAATGGCCCTCAAAGCAGGCGTATCAATAGCTTGAATGGTAGGCGATTTATAGAGTTCTGTAAAAGCATGTTCACATACTTGTTCTCATAATATCCATTAGCTAAAGTAAAGCAGTCAAAATCGTCATAGCTGGTGAGATGCAGAAGAAAAATGTGAAGGCACAATCAGAAGAGCTGTTAACCCAGCTTGCAATTCCTGGCTCACAGCTGTCAAGCACTTTGACCCGGCCACAGGAGGATAGCGCTGCCCATGTACAGTGACAGCCAAGTGCAGACAACGTGCTTATGTGCTCACTGTCCCCTTTTCTTTGTGGTTGGCTGCAATTGGTCCATCGACCCTAAGTCTTACAATGGCACCCCAAATTGTAATTGCATATGTCAAATTCCTGTCCCCCCCCAGACTGAAGCAATTACCATCTTGTTGCTTCACACCAGGCAGAGCAAGAGTCCTGGGGCAGGTGTGAGAGGCTATCAGGGTGCCACCTACTTTGGTCTAGAAGCCAGCACAAGGCCCATCCTGGTGGCCCCTTCACGGGCAGGTTGTGATGCCTCAGCCTGGGCAGGAACCCCCAATTGGTTCCCTCTGAGAGGTGGTCACACTGTTCTTGCAAAGCCTGTGCCCTGTGTTTGGTACTCGCAGCCCACCTTTGACTGGGGTTCGTGTACTTGCGTGGTTGTCTCCAGTAGTGTTGAGCAAGAGCCCACGCTGGCATCTGTAGCCATACTGGTCAGGTGCAGTTGTCATTTTGATGAACCCAAGAGCACAGAGTTAAGGAGAAGAGCTGCAGCTGAACTGTGAAGAGCAGAATTTAGGTTAGACGTCAGGAGGAATTACTTGTCTCTCTGGCTGAGCCAGCACCAAAACATATGCTGGAGTGCTGGCTCGTCTCTCTGCATGGCATTCCCTTTTGTGATGCATCTTGGCCAGCGTGCAGGTGGTCAAAGGGAGGGGCTGAAGGCGGGTAATGGCCCTGAACACGGGTACGACCAAAGTGCTCAGATAGTTGTGGCAACAGAAATACACTAATTCCTTATTTGCCACCACACTGTTAATTTTCCTTTTTAGCCTCTATCCTTGAATGTCATTTAAATTCTTTATTCTGTTCTATTAGAACAAACAATGCTCTGACCTAGTGGAATTTTAGTAAGTTATGGTGGATGAATAAATACGTCAATTTTATGCCTGCTCAAGGCCCAAGTATTTCTTCTCTAGAATACATCTGATCTCCGATAGGTTACACTATTGTTAAAGACTATTCTGTAATCCCTAGGGAGAGGGAGCTAATGAGTTCTCCAATTTTTTCCAAATGTGTATTGAAGAAAAAGGATGAACTGAAACCCGCGCTAGCTAACTCCGTCTCCTGCCTGGCTGGGCTACTCTCTCAAGAAATGCAAGTCCACTGTTCCGTTTCTAATCCTGTGAGGTGTCACTCATGTTGTCCA